>JAOWBN010107854.1:2055-19590 GCA_028565015.1 Pinguicula moranensis
TTGACCACTTAAGGAGGTCGGGTTACTATCTCGGCCGTGGGCCTATTCCATATCTGCAATGGCATAGAAGGCTGAACGCTCTTATTTTTTGGGACCATAAATCACCCGTCCAACTACGTCCCGCACATATGGGTATGAGATATCTTTTCCTAGACTTCCACTACAGTGTGTTCAACTCCGTGGACCAAGGAGCAAACTGAGGCCCTCTTTGAAATTTTTATTTTCTAGACTGGTAGACACTTCGACAAACCCTTGAGGCCCAAAGCCATCCCAACCTCATGTGGTGTCCTGTGGTGTCTATTCTCCTATCGAATCCTAGTTTAACTAGGGAGTCCGTCTTCTCCTCATACGGCACCAAAAACTAGTATGGCAGACTACAGGGGCGCTTCTATTTCAATTTTTCCACCAATCTATTCCCGTATGCCGAGGCCTTCTCAATTCTAGGATTTAGGCCGAGGGTTGCCAAAATTCCTATCCTTTCCTCCAGCGGCCCCTATCTCCTCTAGTATCCCTTGCATGCTTCGGCATCTCCCTCCTGTTGAGTCCATAGTTGTCCTTTCTCAGGTAAATCTCTAAATTCCTACCTCTCCACGGGCCTTCAAAAATGCTCCTTTAACTACTCAAGAATGCGTACAATGCCTCCTACATATGTTCTTAGTGAATCAATGGAATCTTGTCGATCCCTTTGCTCTGGTTTGCTGTTTGTTATTTTATAGTGACAGGCCCATTTAAAGAGAGGGAGGAACTTTATTTCATCTCTATTAGTCCCGTGATTAACTTCTCTTTCCCAGAGAGGAGAAGTCCTTTTGCACCAATTGTGCCAGCGTCCGACCAAATTAAGGATTGGTTGCCCAGGTTCAGACTGTCATCATTGAGTCTCCCTAGGCGTTTAAACATGTCTCCTTTTAGTTTGGTTAAAACCTTGTCTAGGGGAACTGGCATCATCCCATAGATCATTAATTTTAGAGCTTTTGGCTATTTTTGATCCCTTGGTTTTATCCGTTAGCATAGTTCATATTTCTTGTTTCTTCCCGTGAGTAGTTTTAACAACCATCCTCTATAATACAATTTGAGTCTCCTGAACCTTTTGGTCACCCATTACCGGCTTAGTTTTCTTCTTTCAAACTTTTCCTACTTTCCTTTCCACCAGTGCTTCTTTTCCCTTTTCACACACACATTCTCTTGTCTTATGCCCTTGCTTCAAACATTTCGAACAGTAGGATCCCCGTCTCTCATATTCCACCTTGTGAAACCTGATGCCGTAGGATCAATGTCTTATTGCCACCTTCTCCACCGGCTCCTTTGATAGATCCACTTCTACACATTTACATGCCTGCTCTGTTCGAGTCCCATGTAGGGTAACATTGTCCACACCAAGGTAATGACCAAAAGAAGTAGCCAGTACCTAAAGCGAGTCCTTTTTATAAAAATGGATGGGTAGACCAAATAGTGAAATCCAAACACGGGCGAAGGGGGACTGTCACTCTAGGGGAAAGCCTGTTATCAATTTGAACAAGTGGAAACTTTGTCCGTTCATAATTCTTCCTTCCATCATCCAACTACGGGTAAAATCACACTCATTGTACAAACTGACAAGTACATGGAATCTTTGTAGGACAGTTAACTCAGCCTGCACCAGGTTTGTCAGCCTGCATGTTCTCAGGATCTGCCGTCGAATTGTGTTGATGGTTGGCCGTCGCTTGAGGAATTTCATCACGATACAGAAAGGTAAATTCATACTCATAACCTCCAATTGTTTATATGTGAAAGTAATACAAATAACCATAAGTTCTGTTGGCGTTCTTTTGATGGCAGCCGCTGGACATGAGGCCTCCCCTTGCTCATGTGGAGCCACCTCTGGCATAGTTGGAGATTGTGCCACCATGATGGCACTTAGGTGCTCCACCAGGTTTGAGAATTTACTGTGCAATGGTCGGATATGTAACCATTATTGGTAGTCACATGCGATAATCGTTGTGGTGAGAAGTTAGAGAAAAAGATGAAGATCGAGAACTAAAATGAATCCCATTTCCACTACACAAATTTCTACAAAAAAAAAGGTTTCTAATTATGAAGAAGTCAACTAAAAAAAATATATTGAGCTTTTTTTTAAATTAAAAAGTTTTATTCTTCGTCCTTCTTTTGGTGAAGATCAAACCACTTACATAATGCCAAACTCCTCAAGACTTTCTAATTTTATGGCCTAGTTTTCCATCATGTTGAGATCTTGAGATAATACATCATATTGATTTTATCCTTTTGGTTTATGAGTTGTCATTGTTATGATGCATGTCACTTTTACTTTTGCCTAAGGTATAGTATTCTCCATCTTTATAATCTAATTTTTCGCTAATTTCCTTTGTTAGTTGTTTTGCGAGTAGGATCCTCTAGTTTGTCCCTGTTGATCCTTGTTTTGCAAAAGCATCTGCTTTACTGTTGACTTCCCGAAACTGGTATCGCACCTCTATCTAGAGTTCTGCCCGATATGAACCTTGCCAATTTGTGACAAAATCCAATATCAATTATTGGTGGTTCAAAAATTCAATATAAAAAATGACAACTTCGTTGAGCCTTGACCTGAAAAGAACTTGTCTCAACCAACCAAGAAACTACATTTCGTAAAACTAACGCCACATAAGAAACCTTGAAGAGAACTTGTCTCAACCAAACTTCAAGCGTTAAGTCCGAATATAGGATGCCGCTAGTTTCAAGTGAAATATACCTAAGTCTAGGAATTTTCATAAAAACAAAGGAAACTCAACCTCTCAAAACATACATTGTTATTCTACAAAACTAGTCGTAATGGCTTGAGTTTTTCTCTTATTTATAGGCTAGAAAACTAGAAATAAAATTGGTCAAGTCTTCATTACATTCAATACTCCTTCCAACTCTTTTGTCTTGGACCAAGGCTTGATCATGCCCTTCCAATCTCCATGTCTTCTATATGGCGGACCAAGACTCTTGACTCAAATAAATGAGGGTTGAATTGCTTGAATGGGTTGAATGAGAATTTCACCGAATTGAGTGTGTGATGACTCCATCTCTGGCTAAGACTTTGTATGCACTCTGACCACAAGTTTGCATGCATTTGGACCTTGATCACGCCCTTGCATGGATTGAACTTGATCTAATGGATTTACATAGTATTTTGGACGAATTTTGTGTTCATACACTCCATTTTTTGTTCACACATTTCATTGTACAAATCATGTGGACCTTGCATGGTCGTGCATATGTTCACACGAGTTTCATAATCACATTGCATCTTCAAGGCCTTGATCAAGTGGTAGAGTTTTGGGATAATGTTTGGAGTGGTATCAATAATCTTGGCTACGATCCACACTAGTTGGTTCAACTCCTTGAATAATTCCTCGAGATATTTGGCCCAAAACTCACAGAGGTACCATGTATCATATCGGTTTTGCCTAATCCAGTTAATCTTTAGCATATAGTTTGTTTCTATTACTATTTTATCTCACCCATGTTCTTTCCAGAGCTTAAATCCTACTATTGCGTGAAGCTCCACACTGTTGTTTGTTCCTTACCCAAAATATTGTGAGAAAGTTGCCATGAACTTCCCATCTTCATCGCATACAATACCTCCTACACCCGAGTGCCTGAGATTGCCTAAATAGCTACCATCACAGTTTGCCTTCTTCCATCACAGCTTGATTCTTTCACCATCTTTGCATTTGACTTGAATGTTAAGTTGTCCAGAATCTTAAGGTCCAGTACTTGAACAAAAATATGTAAGTCAGCATAGTTGAAAATTTCCATGATAAAGAAATATACCTATCTTCATAGTTGGTTTGCAGAATACAGAGTGCCTTCAAACCATGCTGCATCTTCTTAGACACAAACACCATGTGATTATTGCAGGGGTCGTTCCCACCAAAAAACTTCTTAGGCTCTCTTTCCTAACAAAAGAAACCAATGTCTCATTCTTTCTTTTCAGGTCTGCGTATTATGATAGGGGATGCCAAAGAGTTGGGTTGCTCTGTTCCATATGCCAATTGCCATCCCACTTCCATAGAAGATGTGGTCTTTTGTTTCCTGTTGTCTTGTATTGCAACAATCACATGTTGAAACCAACTGCAGTCCCTGCATAAAAAATTTTCATCTAGTGGGAATAATTTTTATGGCATGGACTTATTCCAAATGTTCTTAAGTTCAGTTTGTAGGTTCTCTCTCGATCTAATGGAGTTCCAAGCCGAGCTGATGCTAAATTATTATTTTTTGTTTCTATGATATACATATAATGCTATCTTCGCTTCTTTCGGCGTGGTTTTCTTTGATTTTGATTTGTTTGATTCCCTCACATATGCTCTGTCCTAGCATGTCTTTCACCTGCTCCAATTTCCATTTATTGGTTTGCCAAAAATCTTGCATCTTGGCCTCCTTATTAATCATATGAGTAATACTCATGGCCAAAGGGCACGAGCTTAGCCATTTGCCGAACTAGAATAGAAGTATGAATTTCCTTTACTTACTATGATTTTGATATTTTTCAACACCTCATTTGTCATGTTCTTTGACTATTTAAAAAAATTGGAAGTCCGATCCCCTGTTTCCTCTTGTTAAGATGTGCTCATTTCCAATGGCAAATGATATTAAATCTAATGACTCTTTTCTCTCCGTACAGGCCGGTCCAGATCTACTATAGATTTCCTTCTTCCCCCCCTCGCCGTCGTTCGTGTATTTTCTCACTGAGTTTAGCACCCTCTGCTCCGTCCCCTCCCCGGAGAAGCTATAAGCTCCCGAGGAGTTGCTCAACCCACCCATCGCCCCCTCTCTTTGCAATATATACCTTGTCTTTCCACTAGTTTCATGAGATTATGGCGTCGAACCCATGGATTACTCCTGCTCACTAGCTAAAGCTCATGCGTAGGGCTGCAATCAAGGCTGGCAAAGCTCCTATGTTCCATACCCAGCACCATATAAGCTCCTTTCCACCCCTACCCGCCCAGAACCCCATCCCTGTTCATGACCGACTTGGTCCTAGAATCTCTACTCCACGAGCTCCACCTCAATCACACAAGCCTGGTTTTCTCAATTTTTACCTAACAAATTTCCCCCATGGCTGTAATACAAACCGATTATGTAGTGCTATGAAGCATCAGGGATCTATTCATAACATAAAGATCGCTCGCAAGCTGAACAATCGTGGCTTTCAGTTTGGCTTTGTTAAGTTTACTCACGTGGATGATGTTGAACTCTTGCTCTTCAAGCTCAACAATACATGGCTAGGGTCATATCGTTTGGAAGCTAACACAGCTCGATACCCGAAACCTCCTTCTGCGAATCAAGTTGTCAAGACGAAGAATATCCTCCCCCCAACACGTACACACAAGGTTTCTCTGGCTCCTACATCTTTTGGAGCCTCTACCTCTTGATCTGATCCTAGTCAGCCCAAGACACTCTCCTTTACTTCATCTGTGGAACCTAATTCCTGGCTAGGTTGTAGCTATGTGGCAACTTTACGCCATCATCACAACTTAAGAGGTCTTCAAAGAGGCTTAAAATCTGTAGGTTATTTGAATGTAGTTGTCAGTCCATTCCTAGCTGACAAAGTACTATTGTGGGAGGAAGATCATGTGGATCTTTGCAATCTTATTACTCATGATAAAGAATGGCTCGCTAACTGGGTGACAGACATATCTCCGTGGTCCAATCATGTCCTTGCACCATGTCGCACTTGAAGAATTCAGATTTTTGGTCTTCCTCTTCAGGCGCGGACTCAAGCTAATTTATCAACTATTGGCAATAAACTAGGTTCCCTAGTTTGTATTGATGACATTACTCTTTCCAAAAGGAACCTGGAGGCTGCTCACCTAATGGTTCAGGTTCCTTTTGGAACCAAGTTTGATAAGCTCCTCCAGGTTAAGGTGGACAGTACCCTATTCTCCTTACAAGTCATAGAATATGTGAAAGCGGATCCACTCTGTTATGGTGATTTGGACTCTCCTTCTGACCTGGACTCCATGTTATCTGCGCATCTCACTGATGTCAGCTCAGAGGAATCCTATTCTGATCTGGCAATGGAACTGTCTCTTGTTATCAATCCTAATTCATTGGATCTCTCTGAGCATTCTCATAGAGCGCCAACAACTGCCATGGAGACTGATCAAGTTTCTGACTCGCCTCCCTGGCAGCCTCTCAGGATTGGTTGGTGGCCTATTTCATCATCAGATTTAAAGGTCCATGAAGTTGATCCTATGATGACTTCTTCGCCTATGTTTCTGCCTGAGGGTGATCTAGACAACTTACAGGTCTCTAGTAGCCCTCAGCCTACGGATGCTCTAGTTATATATGAAGGCGTGCAGGGAAATGTTGGTGCTGCTCTATCTTCTTCCTCCAGCAGGATGTGTGTTGCCTCTCCTTCTCACTCTAAGGAATTGGTTGATCTCACTTTGCCACTCTCTATGCCTGACCCCCCTTCTCAAGCTACTACGATAGGAAAGAGGGAGCTGTCTGATACCTCTCAGCCTTTGGAGGCCTTAGCTATATCTAAAGGCGTGCATGGAGTTGTGGATGCTGCTTTGCTAGCCTCTTCTTGCAGGAAGTCTGTGTCCAAGGAAGCAGATGTTACTGCCTTGCTACTTTCTATGCCTGTAGCCCTACCTCAAGATAACTCTGTTGATGAGATGGAGCTTATTGATGTCCCAGTGCTGATGGAGGATATCCCTCCTCTTTACCTTAGCTCAGCTGGAGTTATTAACTGCATTATTAAACATCCTGTTTTAGCTAAACCAAAAGCAAGTGTTGGGCGCCCAAAAACTAGGAGCCAAACAAGGAATGAAGTGGACCTTGATAGGGATAACAACCTAGCTGTTTTGGAGAACTGGACAGGACAATTATTAGCTAAAGCCTCTGTCAGTACTCACATGCCTCGTCCTCCTGGGAATCTAGCTATTGTCCCCCCAGCTCAACAACGATATTGACAGTATTATGGACATTGTTTCTCGGATTGGGATTGTTTATGGGAACCAGCAGGAAGTCTTTCATGAACGTTTACATGACATGAAAAAGTCCTGTCTTGAGGCATCAAAGTATCAAGCTATAGTGCCTCTAAACACTCTCCTTGGGGAGCAGAATCAACTGTTATCATGAAAATGATTACCTTCAATGTCAGAGGGTTGGCGAGTGTAGAGAGAAAACGACAAGTGAAACAGTTGATTTTTAAAGAAAGGGTAGATTTTATTGGTTGCAAGAAACTAAGCTATCAACTATTGACATTAAGCTTTGTACATACATATGGCCTGATTTAGAATTTGATTGGTGCTACTATGGTGCTTTAGGCTCCTATGGTGGCCTTTTGTGCTTATGGAACAAGAATACATTTAAAAGAACTTCTATGTTTGATGATGAGGGCTTCCTTGGAATCTCGGGGCACTTGGCTGGTGAATCCACTCACCTGGTTAATGTATATGGTCTAGGAGATATGCTGAGTAAAAAATCTCAATGGGAACAACTAGCTGACTATTTATTGCCTCTCAAAGAGGATAAAATCTGTGTCTTTGGTGATTTTAATGCAGTCTGGTGATTCATGAGAGGAAGGGAGTTACAGCCCACAACTATGTGCATGAAGTTGCTCTTTTCAATATGTTCATATCTAGTTAGGATCTTCATGATTTAAGGTTGGAGCGCAGGAAGTATACTTGGTATCTAAAATCACTCAAAGCCATGAGCCGGCTAGATAGATTCTTACTGAATAGTATGTGGCTAGACACATGAAGACTCTTGGCTTCAAGTCTGTTTGGACAAGGTAGGATCTGATCATTGCCTGATGAGTTTGTCCTCCAAGTTGCTGAATTGGGGCCCTATTCCATTTAACGTCTAGGAAAATTGGTTGCAGGATAGTGGGTACAACGAGTTGGTTCAGCGGGTCTGGAACAATTCTTACTTTGAAGGGTTCTAGAGTTACAAAATCATGATGAAGATCAAGCAATTAAGGGAGAATATCAGGTCTTGGAATAGGTTTCCTCCTAAGAGTATGTTTGAGGAAAGACAAGTTCTGCTTCAAAGCATAAAGACCTTAGAATTATCTGCTTAATCTGATAGCTCATCAAGAATTGACCAACATCAGTTGGCTGATCTGCAATCAAAGCTAGACAATCTCTCAAGGAAGATCAACATTATATTGCATCAGAAAACTAGACTACAATGGATAAAACTGGGGGATGAAAACACTGCTTATTTTCATAACAGTCTCAGATCATCCAGGTCCTTGAACAAGATTAATGGTATTTGGGATGGATCTACCTGGCTTGAGGATCCTGCTCAGGTAAAAGATTTTTTCTTTCATCACTTCAAAGAGAGATTCACAGAGAAGTTTGCCATCAGACCAACTTTTAGTCTCTGCATAAGGTCTCTGGATCCCGTTCAACAAGGTTTCTTGAAGAACCTTTTTCTGAATCTGAAGTGACGGATGCTATAGCTGACTGAAGGAGCAAGAAAAGCCCTGGTCCTGATGGACTTAACTTCCATTTCATCAAACATTTTGTTCAAATACTCAAGCCTGATATCTTACAGTTGATGATGAAATTCAACAGAAATGGCAGATTATCAAAAGGGAGTAATGCCTAACATATAGCACTTCTTGCTAAAGGGGCCACCCCCTACATGTTAAGGACTTTAGGCCAATATCACTGTGTGGAAGCATGCCTAAAATTATATCTAAAGTCCTTGCAAATAGGCTTCGGATGGTGGTCGATTGGCTGATCATCCCTACCCAAACTGCTTTTATTCAAGGTTGGAAGCTGTCTGACAGTGTTATTATGGCCAATGAGATCATTGATGAAGCAAAAAAACTCAATAAGAGTGCCCTTCTATTCAAAATTGACTTCAAAAAAGCTTTTGATACTCTTAATTGGGACTACCTGTTCCAGATCATGACACTTATGAATTTTCCTCCGTGCTGGCAATGGTGGATCAGAGGATAATTTGAATCATCTTCCAAATCTGTACTATTGAATGGGAGTCCAACTGCGGAGTTCTTTCCTTTGTGTGGTATTCGGCAGGTGGATCCTCTTTCCCCACTTCTTTTTCTGCTAGCAACTGAAGGAATATCAGCCTTGATTAACAAAGCTCTTGATCTGAACATATTTTCTGGCTAAGTATAGGAAGAGACAACTCCATTGTTTCCCACCTCTATTTTGCGGATGATACTATCCTTTTCGGTCAAGCTGAATGGAAAACAGTACGAGATTTCAAGGCTATTATCCTCAATTTTGAATTGGTATCCGGCCTCAAAATCAACTTTGGCAAAAGCAAACTTATTGGATTACATCTGCCACCTTCAATTTTTGGTGATATGGCCGCCTATTTGAATTGTCAAACAGCCACAGTTTCTTTTAAGTACTTAGGACTTCCAGTAGGAGCTAAAATGAGGAGTTCGTCTGCATGGTAACCTGTGTTGGACAAGTTCAGCAAAGTCCTTAAATCTTGGGATCATAAGATGCTATCAAGTGGGGAAAACTGACCTTAGTGAATGCTGTCATATCTGCACTCCCTACTCACTTCATCTCCTGTTACAAAGCTCCTAAAAGTATCCTCAATAAGCTGATTGCATTGCAAAGGGACTTGTTCTGGGGATGCTCTGATAGAGGCAAAAAATTATGTCTGACATCTTGTGGCCAAAATCACTACATCAGTACCTAAAGGTGGGTTGGGAGCTCGGCGCTTACCTTCCTTCATTGCTGCATTGTTGGGGAAATGGGGAATGCAAATACTTAATGTTGAGCCCTATGCAATCTCTGAAATACTAAAGTGGAAGTATAGTGATTCCTCTCTTTCAATTGCTGGATTCCGAGCCCTTTTTCCACCCGTGTACCATCCTCCTGCAGGCAGAAAATATGTATCTGAATGGATGACCGTGTACAGGAGACCTTAATTAATCCTTGGTTCACTTATAATGTTAGCTACAATTGGGAAAAGTAGATCACATCAGATTCTGGAGGGACAAATGGCTCAATAATCTTGCTCTGGCTGAAGTATACCCAAGACTCTTTAGGAATGAATTGTGCAGAGACATCACAGTGGCTGAGGCTGATTATTGGAACAACGGAACCTGGATATGGTGCTGGAGATGATGGAGGGACGTTATGTTCTCTGAGCAATCTGATCTAATAGCACTGAAGAATGTATTACATAATGTTGCCCCATGAGTTTTCTCACAAGATAAGTACATCTTTAAAAGTAGCAATCAAGGGTCATACACTGTCAAAGATGCTTATGGTGTTATCATGTCTGGTAATCAATTTGCATTCATTGATCATCATATAGCTTTAAACAAACTTATTTGGAGCAGCTTCGCCCCCAAAAAAGTGTGCTTGTTTTCCTAGAAAGTAATCCAAAATGCTGTTCCAACTAAAGACACATTGCCAAGGAGAGGCATCATCCCTATTGGCTTAGAGATTCTATGTCCGTTGTGTAAATCCAATGATGAAATGGTTAATCACCTCTTCACTGGCTGTCCTAAAACCTGCCAAGTAAGGCTGGATATTGCTTCATGGCTTTCTTTACCAGCTTCAACATCTGCTAGTGGGGGTCCACTCATCAATAATCTGCATGATCATTCTAACCTGGTTCCAGCTGGAGTGATCTACCTGCTTGGAACACTTTATGGCTATCTATAATATGGTCAATTTGGAAGGCAAGGAATAGAGCTCATCTCATCTATCGAGCCTCATAGTCATTTACTCCTTCACACTATCCAACATGACGCTTAGGTTTGGGTGAGGGCCAAAAGGCAATCGAGTTTATTCCCTTATAGCTTCCATGACTGGCTGCTTCAACATCTGGTATGCCTTCAATTTCTTTAAATACAAGGTATGCAAGTTGTTTTTCTTCTAAATAACCCATGTAGCCTCTATTCCACCTGGCAGTAATTGAATTTATTGGCCGATGCTGCATTTTGTTGTGCTGGTTTATGTCTGGTACTTCCTCACTACTCTACACTTATATGAGGTACATGGTAGGTGCTCAAAGAGGATCGTTTTTAGCTACAAGGGACTTCTTATGCATCACAACTTAATTGACATACCGGTTACCATTAGCATACATGTTATGCTGTGTTTACATCTTGTGCTGCCTCACTGTCTTTTGTTTTCAATGAGGTACAAGGTAGGTTGCAAAGGAGGTGTGTAACCTGATTCTAATCCTTCATATTTGTTCCATTAGTAGATGATTGACTCCAGACGATGGTTATTCATCAGACCATCACATTGGCAGTAGGCTTTGCTTACTTGAAGCAATTAATCTGAGAAATCTTGGTGACCCAAACTATGATTTATAAGCTCGAAGCTGGAAGGGCAAATCTACACTGTCATTTGGAATTGAAATTCCCAGCTTCTGGATTAGACTCCTGATTCTAGCAGGCCAAAGCTGTTTGATCCCAAAGGGCTATTTTCTTTAACTGAAGACTACACCACATCAGGAGCTTATGAAGCAATAGAGAAGCGAATCTTCTACTCCAGTTTTGAGATTAGAACCTTCTTACTCTAGATCCCTCTCCTGCATGAGGGATCATATCAAACCAATGAGGGTCAGTAGCATACGGAACATTGACGTCAACCAAGGAGATGGAATGCTGACTAGGAAAGAACAAAGAAAATTGAAGACGACGTGAATAGAAGGTGAAGGAGGTTGGCTTGTTATCTTATAGTGAACTATATATTCTTGCCCAACCGGTTATATCTTTTATACATTACAGGGATAGCTCATCAGGATGGGATGAGCTATGTAATGATATTGCTATAAAAAAAAGGTATCGATAAGTTGATAGTCAAGACTTCCAGATCTGGTGAATAGCGGTGGGTGGCGATGAACTGTATGCGAAGATGCTTGTTCATTCATAACGTTAGGGGAGCCTTGCACTTTCACCCTTAGCTACAATAGAGGGTAAGATGGAAGAGCAGGATATAGAGTTCATGACCAAGGGACCTCTCACTGATTTCATCACCATAGAGTCATCGCCCAAGATGTTATAACTCGTCTACGTTTTTGTACCTAGTTTTTTGTCTACTTTATTATTTTTCCGTGTAAATACTTTTTACCATATTTATATAAATTTGGCTTACCCCGCCCCACAAAAAAAAATGTGCTCATTTCTGGTATATTTTATTTTGAGATGCACCTAAATTATTGAAAAAACTATAAACTATCGAATTCTAACCCATCTAATAATTGGTTAAAAATAGAGTTTGAATAAATATATAATTTAATGGAAGTTATAAATTATAAAAAATTATTTTATAGCTTGGCATAGCCAAGCAATTACAAAACCGTAGCACAAAATCTCAAACGGCGATATAAGGTTTTTACCTGCTACAATGATGGTTATCAGCAGGAGGATAAATAGTGTGAGTTGTCACTGGCCTATGCAACCATTAACGTGATTACTATTTAATACATTCGTACCGACACATGATTTTCATACGATTATAAATTTAATTCCATTCTCCATTCTCGTTTAAATAATTTGATTCCAATGAAAATAAACTTTTGTTCTGATGAACCTCTTCTTTCACGAGGATCCACATCAGACTTTTTTTTAGGTAAGCATTTTTATTAAAGAATAAACAAATAGACATGACAGTCATATAATCAATTTAGGCCATCTGATCTAGTCGGTTGCATTGTATCCCCGTACTTGGTTGTTTCTTGACTTCAGCTACATCCAACTTTGGATTTGAACTTCTTCAGAGAGCTGAGCCGGGGAGCTGTCATCAGTTTGGAAAATAACCTTATTCCGGTGTAGCCACAATATCCACATTGAAACTAGCCATATCATCCTCCACGCTTTTTGGATTCGCTTCTTGGTGGCTAATAGCATATGTCCCTGATAATTCACCGTCGGATCTGTGTGGAGAATGAATGGCATTTCCACCCAAGCATATATTTGCATCCAATATTGTTATGTCCATTTACACGAAGCAAAAAGGTGGGTTGTAGTTTCATCATGTAATTGACACAACTTGCATAGTCTGCTGTGGTGATTTGGGATTACTCCTCTTGTCTGCAGATTCACCAGTGTTGGGATTCCATCTTTGAAGAGGCACTAGTCAAAAGCTGAGGTTTTAAGTGGCGCGTAATCTTCCCACAGTGAGAATAACATTGGATCAGGTGGGTTCATTGCTCCTTTTGCCCTTCTAATTTGATGATAAGATCTTTTGACAGTATATGCATCCCCTCCATCCTGATTTCACACCCATTTGTCCCGGAATTCTTGTGGTATATGCTCACCTAACTACTGTTGGAGACAAGCTAGGGATTCAATTTTGTATTCGAACAATTCTCTACGCCATTCCCACTTCCAAATCCATACACCATTTAGTTGTTCCAACTTGTATGCAATTGGGTGGAATTTATCCAATGCAGCTGAATATAGTCTTGTGTAACTGTCACATAGTCTAACTTCCCAATCCACTTGTCTTCCTAGAAGAGTGTAGATAGGCCATCTCCTACCTGTCTCCGGAGACTCCTGTTATACCATTCCTCTAGCTGCATGTAGTTTAATATTTGCTTCCACCATGTAGATGCTCTTGATAGTGATAGCCTGCCAGATCCTTCAAAGTGTATTGCTCTCGAGGTATTGCCATATTTGTACTCTAGTAGATCTGTCCAGCAGGTCCCTTGGGATGCTAGTAGTCTCCAAACCCATTTCAACATAGGGGATTCATTGAAGGATTGTAATTCCAGTATACCCAAGCCACCATTCTGCATTGTATGAGTAATCTAATCCCTTGATATCCAGGCCATCTTTCTTATTTCATCATGAACTACCCATCAAAACTGTCGCTGTAGTTGCTCCAATTTTTTTAGGACCACCTTTGAATCTTTGAACATTGAAAAATAATAAACTGGCAGGTGTGTGAGGTATGCTTTGATCATCATTAGTATTCCACCAAAAGATAGATGTCTAGTCCCCCATTGTTTTAGTCTTCTCTGGACAGAGTGTATAGCTGGAATCCATAGGTCTTTGCGCTGATGGTTACCACCTAATGGAAGACCAAGATATTTCATTGGAAGGTTGTCGAGTTGGCAGCAGAGTCTAGTAGCCTATCTGCTTGATTCTGCCAGAGTCATATTAAGTGTATATAGTTTGCTCTTGTGGAAGTTTACCCGAAGGCCAGAGCATGCTTCAAACCAGCGCAAAATATTTCTAGTTGTGGTAATATCCATATCACTTCCATTACCCAAGATTATAGTGTCATCAGCAAATTGAAGGGTAGAGAGCTTTGCTGGACCTAAGTAGAATCCTGTGTAGAGTGCCAATTCTCTTGCTTTCCTGAAGAATAGATTAATTCCTTTTGTTGCAATAAGAAATAGATATGGGGTTAGAGGATTCCCTTATCTTAAGCCCTTGTGAGGTAGTAGCTGATCCGTTGGTGATCCATTAATAAGAATTGAGATGGATACCGTGTTGATGCAAGCCTTGATCCAGCCCTTAAACTTAGGAACAAATCCCATTTCTGTCATCATATTAAAAATAAATGGCCATTGCACTGAATCAAAAGCTTTGTGGAAGTCCACCTTAAATAATGTGCATTTTTGTCTTATTTTGTTGCCAAGTCGATGATCTCATTAGCACACAAGACGCTGTCTCTAATATACATGCCCTAAATAAATCTAGACTGAGATTGAGAGATAATAGAGGGGATTACCTTGCTTAATCTGGTAGAGAGCAGCTTTGCCAGAATTTTATATGCACTGTTAATCAGGGAGATTGGCCTTTAGTCACTCGGCTCCCTAGTTGCTGCCTCTTTTGGTTGTAGAGCAATGAAGGAACAATTAAGGCCTGGAGACAGTCTAGATGTAGAATAGAATAGTTGTAAAAACTATAATATATCCTTCTTGAGGATGTGCCAGAACCTGTATATGAAATTAAAGTTATATCCATCGGGTCTTGGGCTTTTTGAGCCTTTGCAACTCATAACAGCAGCACAGATTTCTTCCTCTGTAAATTCTGCTTCCAATGCTTTATTTTCAGTTGTTGTCACCTTCTTTGTATCTGTAAAATTCATTGGGATGTAGCCATTATCTGTCTCCAGTTTGAAGAGAGATTCATAGTACTCTTTGAAGTGATTTTTCACTCTCTGAACATCATCAACCCACTCACCATTAGTATGTATCCCTTGTATGGCGGTTCTTCTTCTATTTCTGTTTACATATGAGTGAAAATATTTTGAATTCGCATCTCCCAATTTCAGTCACTTGTGTCTTGATTGCTGGTAAGATAGTGCAGTTTGTCACTTCATCAATATTTGCAAATTTTTCCATAAGCCTTTTCTTGTCTGTGCTTTCATATCAGAGAGAGGTATGGTGTTAAGAGTAGTATCCAAGATAGCAATGTGATCTTCTATTTGCTTGATCTCAGTGTGTACATGACCGTATACCTCTTTATTCCATTTTTTTTAGAGATACTTTCAGCCTTCTAAACTTTTCTTTTAGTATACATCCTGCATCCCCCTGTATCTGCAGTCTGCTCCATTCTGCTTCTACAAGTTGTACATAACTCTGCTCTTCTAACCAGTCATCATAAACTTCAAATGGTATTAGTACCCAATTTTTTTGCAATTCAGAGAACAATAGTGGGCAGTGATCTGACACTGTCTTAGGTAATGTTTGTTGTTGCATTTGTGCCATTCTTGAGACCAATTTTCATTGATCATTATTTTGTCCAGTCTACTGCCCACCCGAGCATTTGGAGTAGTCCAGGTGAATCTATCGCCCAGTAGAGGCAAGTCTATTAACTGTGCTTCATGGATAAAATCTTCAAATGCATTTATTTCCCTGGCAGGATTAAGATTTTCTCAATTATGCCATCCCATAGCAATTTCCTCAATTCAAACGAGCCGGGTGCATAAACAGAAATGAGACAGGTAACCCTGTCACTAGAAGCCCACATTCCTGGTATTCCAAGAGCTCCCTGTATTTGCTAGTGGTTGTGTAGCTTAAATTTATCTGATTTCTAGTTGCATAAGATTTCGCCCGAGCTGCCTATAGATGACTGGAACCTCCTATCCCACAGATCTACTCCCCATAGTGTATTCAAAATGTGAGAGCTCACTCCTTCCATTTTTGTCTCCTGGATGCAGATAAAGTCTATGTTGAATTTCTGAATTCTCTTTCTGATATCCATTTGCTTGTGCCACAACCCCAACCCTCTAATGTTGTACGATAGGATCTGCATTAAATCACCCTTGTAGCCTCTGGGATGATTTCCATATCTTCCCCTGGATTTTTCCTTTCCGTAGTATGCATCAAAAATAGAGTTTGATCCCTTCTGTCCATCATAGCAAACTGGTCCAGCAACTGAGCATCATTTCCCATGGTATTCAGACCCAAGCTATGTCTAAAAGTTAGCACTTCATAGGCTTGACCATTAATATTTACCACGTTCAGGGGCCTGTTCTCTCTTGGCAGAGAGGGAGTTTGGTCTTGAGTAGATCCAATAGCTTCAGGAAGATCTGCTTCAATCCTTGTTTTATGGCAGTAATATATTTTACTGGGATTTGAATATGTTACGTTTTGAGCTGATCTTGCTGGATTCAGACTTTGTAGACAAATTACAATAACCTACAGAAACAGTAGTCTGCAGAGAAAATAACTCATATATATGCAAGTGCTTGAATAATTAAAGTGTATTCCATCAATTGCCACTATGAAGAAGATGATGGCCAACAGATGAATCTGTTAACTTTAGAGAATTGATGGAGGAAAGATTAATTTTTCTTGTTTACTTTTTCATCGTATAAAGTGCACTTATAGGACTAGTTTAGGATTTTAATTAGGAAGGAATCAAGTCAATTTAAGGAAATGATCAATCTTTGATCATTTTCTTTAACAAGGTTAGACTTTTGATCCCTTAGGGTACGTTTGGTAACCGGTTTCCAATGTGATAAAAGGTAATCACTACGGGTTATCCTCATTTATCTGTCGTCTGGTGCACAAGCAGCAGCAATCCCTCGGCACAAAGGATTTCACCTCGACCCGGGATAGGAGGGTGATAACCCTTTAATTTCTATCCCACCAAAATTTGAGGGCTTTTGTAATCCCACCACAATTCCACTTTTTTGATTAATCATTTTACGTAAATGCCCTTATACTTCAAATTCATTCACGAAATTAATCAATTTTTTTAATTATTTTTTTAATTAATTTATATTTGTTAAATAATTTTAATGAAATTAAATTATATAATTACAAATATTAAAATTAAATTATAATAATACATTATTTTAATCAAATTAATATAACGCAATTAGAATAAATTATATTAATTAAACCATAATTGCCTAAACATATTCGGTATTTATTTTAATTAAATTATATTGATTAGTTTATTTATATTATATTAAATTATTTTAAATAAGCTACTATAATTAAACTATATTAACAAAATTATTATAATTAAATTATTTAATTAATTATATTATTTTAATTAACCCTATTTAATTAAATTATTGTAATTATATTAATTTATTTCAATTAAATAATTTTAATTAAATTAGTGAGGACAATTTAGTAAAA
>JAOWBN010107965.1:0-19589 GCA_028565015.1 Pinguicula moranensis
CCATACTAAAGTAGCATCATCGAGTCTCAACTGCAAGCCATAGCTCTAAGTCAAAGAGTAACGTTCAAGTGGACAACGTATGTCCGTGTGATCACACAATGACAAACAGGGAAAACTTTTGTCATTTTCACAACGGTCATATTTATAGCACACACAGTATGATATGTGTGTCATGGTATGACTCCCACTGAGGTGAGCATGTCACTTACTTATGTCATCCGAATCGCAGCCATTAATAAATACACCTAGTATTTATCCTATGCATTCGGCTTTAAAGCTTCAATGTGAAAACCAAGATATTTCACATTCGATTCACTTAGAATCTCATTTCAGACCTACTGAAGCGACTGTCCATAACATTTAACAGTGTTATCCTTCAAGGTACGCAAGCATAAGGGCAATTTTCCGTGTGATAGGGCCAATCATAAAGCTTTGTGACTTTTTATTATGCCTTATAAATTGATTGCACACTCAAAAGTATTGCTCAAATGAAAAAGAAACGTCAATACCATTTCATAATCAATTGTTACATAAACCATGTCCTTATCGTTTACAAGATGTGATCAAACCCTACGAAGTCCTTGACTCATGACATGAGCTCTAAACACATCTCTAGGAATGGGTTTGGTCATCAGATCAGCAATCATTTTGTTAGTAGAAAAATACTTGATATAGCGTTTTGAACAAAGTGATATTTTCCTTGGATGTGTTTTGTCTTTCTATGGAATTTTGGATCCATAGCAAACGAATTGCTATAGTATTATCGCAGGTTAGTTCTACAGCATCATCGAGCCTCTGAGTCAAATCGAGGCACTGTAGAAAATTTGTTAGCCAGAATGCCTCTTGCACTGCTAGGCTACACGCGACATATACGGATTCCATAGATTCATCTACCAATGATGAAAACATATCCTGAGGTTGATTTGGACACATCCAAATCACTTCCCCAATCGGCATCCGTAAATCCATTTTAATCGGATGTCTCCCCCTAGATAACATAGAACTAGATCGGTCGTTCCACGGAGGTAACGAAAGATCCTTTTGACTGCTTGCCAATGAGCAGGCCCCAAGTTGCTTTGTTAATGGCTCACCAGCCCAACCACGAAGCAAATGTCCGGCCGTGTACATAACATGGTGTACATCAAACTTCCTATGACACTAGCAAAGGGAACATTGCTCATTTCTTCTTTTACCTTATCTGTTTCCTGGCATTGATCGATGCTTAATGTCAGACCCTTATCAACAGGGGTGTCAACGGGTTTGGAGTAATGCATCATGAATCGTTCTAAGATTCTATTTTTGTATGCTTGTTGAGACAAACCCAACATTCTATTTGAACGATTTCTGCATATCTCTATGCCTATAATATACCTAGCTTCACCCATATATTTCATCTCGAAGATGGAGGATAGCCACTGTTTAGTAGTGTTGATTATACCTATATTGTTTCCAGCTAATAGTATGTTGTCGACATATAAGGAGAGAAACATAATTCCGTCCTTCGTCCTTAGAACATCCACGCATTGGTCTTCATCTATCATGGTGAAACCATATGAAGTAATGGCCTCATGAAAGCTGAAATACCACAATCTAGAAGACTGTTTAAGACCATATATGGATATGTTCAGACGACATATCTTGTCATCTTATCTTGTAGAGACAAACCCAACAGATTGAACCATATAAATTTCTTCCTCAAGTATTCCATTAAGGAATGCAATTTACGTCCATTTGGAATAACTCGAGATCCAAATGGGCAACCAGAGCTAGAAGTAGGCCAATAGAGGCAATTCTCACCATAGGAGAAAATGTCTCTTCGTAGTCTACACCCTCGATTTGGGTAAAACCTTTCGTCACGAGTCAGAATTTGAACTTTTCGATTGATCCATCAGCACCGCGGTTAATTTTGAATACCCATTTGCATCCAATTGGTTTTCAGCGATGTGGTAGATCAACAAGTTCCCAAACCTCATTTGTTTGCATCGAGTCCATTTCATCCTTCATGAAACTTAATAATTTTTCTCTATCTGGTGAGTCTATAGCCTCTTGATAAGAGGTGGGCTCTTCTATCTCCAAATGAGCGCAGAAGAATACGTTTTCCTCGATCTAAAAGTATCATTGAGGAATTCTTCCGCGTTCACTAATTCGGATAATAGGATTTTCTTCTTGCCTTTATGAGGGTCTGTTCCCACTAGCCCTTGGCTCGTGGTCACATTATCATTTAGAAAACGAATCTCATTTGGCATGAGAGTTTGAGGACTTGCCTCTATTTCTTGCTAGAGGAGATCAGTGAGAGAGAGGAGAGAAGACTGTGACCGCCCTCCTGCATAGATAAGGAGATGGATTAATATACATTTAATGAGCTGGGTCAATAAGCAGATAAGTAAGTATATAGAAGTAAGTATTTAAATATATAGGTAAAGAAGTATGTGCTACCCCGATACCTGCTAAGTATACCTTATATAATCCCTCATATCTCTATCTCTCTACCTCTCGAACAGCAATCCTACGTCTCCAACCCGCTCTATCAGACGTCATATCCTCAAAGAGGTTTAATATCGCCAAATCTGATCGGAGCTACTCCTCCCACGTTCTCCTAGGTCTCCCTCTCTCACTCCTCCCTTCAACCTGGATTCCTTCGACTCTCCTAAGAGGTTCATCAACATGTCTTCTGCGTACGTGTCCAAACCATCGTAGATTTCCCTCTCTTAACTTTGTACCAATAGGTGCTATATCCAATGTGTCCCTAAAAAATTCATTGGGAATCTTATCTAGTCTCGTGCAACCACATATTCACCTCAGCATTCTTATCTCCGCCACTTCAACTTCTGTACATGCGACAACCTCATAGCCCAACACTCTGCCCTATATAATATGGCTGGTCGTATAACTGTCCTATAAAATTTTCCTTTCAACTTACTTGAAAATTTCTTGTTGCATAGTACTCTGGTCGCCGATCGCCATTTTAACCATCCAACCTTGATACGGTTGTGACGTCGCCTTCAACCCCTCCATCCGTCTGTACTATCGATCCCAAGTACTTGAAACTATTATTTTGTGGAAGTACTTAATTTGCAATCATAACGTCCATCCCCCTATAGTTCGGCATATCATCAAAATCGAATGCCATATATTCCGTCTTTGAACGACTGAAGCGTATCTTTTGTCTCTAGTATCACCCTCCAACGTTCCAGCTTAACATTGACCTCCTCTATTGTCTCTGCTACTAAGACAATATCATCTGCAAATAACATATATCATGGGATCTCATCTTGTATATACCGGAAAGAGCACATCCACAATCACCGCAAAAAAAGGACTCAGAGCAGAACCTTGGTGCAATCCTATGTTCACCGTAAAATACTCAATGTCTCCTACTTTTTCAAAATCTACTAGTTATTTTTTTAAAAAAAAATATGTTGGGGAAATGGAGAGATTTGTATTTTAAATAGGAGTGTGATAAATATCGATTTTCAGATTTTAGAATCGAAAATGATACCAAAATAAAAAAAAAATGATAATTATTGATATTAGTTTTTTCGAGTTTGGTATCGATATTACTGTTTGTTAAATAATTCACACTAAATCCAACCAAACGTAAAAACAACTTCGTTTTGTATTAAATGAATAAATATATATATATATATATAATAATACATTTGTACCAAAATCGAAATCGATATTTTTCATTTTTGGTAATTTAGAACCAAAACTAAAATAAATAAAAAAAATTGACGATTTTTGATATCATTCTCGCAGGTAATTTCGGTAAATAATATTTTTAAGCACCCTTAATTAAAAAAAATCTAGAGCTGCGATAAAGGGTATTTATGAAAAATCACGTTTCCGTAGAGCAATTAATTAGTCAAATTGCCTGTGGGGTTTGTACTGGAATTCTCGTTGGTCGTTGTTAGCCTAATAAATTGTAATTACAAATGGTGCGAAATCATTAACCCATCCGTCATAGGCCGGAGCCAAGTTTCCTTCTATATTATTAATCCCATTGAAAATTAAAAAAATCAGCCAGTTGTTCTGCAGCAGAGGAGTACGATCACAGTACTTTTCCATTGGATAGCGATACAATGGGAAGAATATTTCCTCGTAGATCTAGAGTCGACTGGAAGTGGACGACTATGTTTTCTTATGTATATATTATTATTCTACTGGCACAAAAATTGAGATATTGATTTTTTTTATTCGGTTACAAATCAAATATAAAAACTATGCAATCTATAAAATTTGATCAATTAAAATTAAAATTTGATCTAGAGTCTAGACTGGAAGTGGACTTCCGGTACGATTCAATATATAAAATTAATTTTGATCAATTAAAATAATATTCTCAATATTCATAGAGAAATTCAAATGCTTTTTAATACATTCACGATCATGTGCACATCTAGCTTTATTTTAATAATGTACTAGAGTAAAATGATTTCATTAAATTTTAGTGTTTCTATTTAGTGAAGTTGTTGGAACTCAATACATCAAATAATGAAATGCATATTGGGGCACAACGAAAATGACCTCTTTGTGTAATTACAAGGATAAGATCGCGTATATCTGACACCTCCAAACTCCAACTTAATTTGGAATATATTAGGTACACTGTGGGGACGATTATGGGCACATCTCGTTTAGAAATCGAATTTATGGTAATTTGGTCCTTTTTGAGCAATTATACATATACCTGTCAAGCTTGGAGTGGCTCATAAAATATTTAATTATTTATTTGAATATAACAACCCCAAACCTAAATATAGGAAACAAAATCAACAAGCTCATCAATCCAAACCTCTCACACGTAATACTCCGCAAATATTAAGGAAAAAAACAATTCCAAGGGTATTTCTGTCACAAGAAATTACATTTTCCCCTCTTATTTAATTTCCTCACACAAGTCCCCAGATCTTCGCGCGTTTCTCGTAGTATCTGCTTCTATTTCTTTTCTCATCCCACCGCCTCTAACTCCGCCGTCCGCCGCCGTGACCGAAAACAAGAGAAGTTTTCTCCTAATAAATTTATAAGAAAAACGCTACTCCAAAGTCCCGGAAAAAGTTATGGGCAGGATACGAGGTTTCTTGATCAAACATCGTGTGAGCATGCTTATCCGGCGAGTCTTCCGCAGACGCGGCGGCGCGTCGTACCACCGCCTGGACGCACCTCAAGGTACACGTGTCAAGTCCCTGTCAAGGCTCATCAGCTGGACCCGTCGTCTCAGGACGACGGCAAAGGCAATCCTGACCCGAAATTCTTTACCGGGTCGGGGATATACCCGGGTTGGTCATGAACCGGCTCCGGAAAAATCGTTCTCCGTACCTAAAGGGCATACGGCTGTTTACGTGGGTCAAAAAGACGGTGAGTTCGAGAAAATATTGGTGCCCGTTGTGTATCTTAATCACCCCTTGTTCGGAGATTTGCTTAAAGAATCCGAGAAAGAATACGGGTTCAATTACCCCGGCGGGATTACCATACCCTGTCGGATCTCGGATTTTGAGATGATCCGTACTCGGATCCATGCGGTTCGGTGCACCGGGTTGGACTGGACGAGGACCAGTACGGATTCGAGGATTACTATATTATAATATGGTGATGCTGATGACAAAATGTAGTTATTTTGTTTTTCTTAGCACAAACTTTATTAATGAGTTACTGGAAAGGTGACCATCGATCAAAATTCAAAAGGCAAGCCAGCATCATTCCTAATGGTTATTAAATGTAGATCGCTAATAATCCCCTTGAGCTGCGATCATGACCCCATTTACACTCATTGATAATTGAAACTTAGACCACCAATACAACAATTGGAATTTGTTCGATTCAAACTTGTATTGTATTATAGCACAAAAAGTGCAATCAAAGTACAGCTCGGACCTCTGCATCCGCGCTCTCAAATTACCTTCACTTTTCTCACCAATTACATATTTCCTATTTTCTGTCTGACTTGATAATTTTCCTAAGCGATCCATTTATCTCCACATGAGTTCCTTCCAAAGATATTGATGATACAAATTTATGGAAAATCTAAAGCATTTATGTGGCCCAAGTTAATTGACCTCCACTTACATGGACTGACCGTAAGATTCCTTTTGGCACCACCATCGTGCGGTCTGAACTGAAAGTGGAAATTGCACTACCGTGATTTTCAAAGATTCTTCTTCACAGACGAGATAGAGAATTTTGATTAGAGAATCAATCTGGACAAGATATTCACCGAATACTTCAATGGCCACGACAGGATTGGGGAGATGCACCATGGTCTAATAAGGACGTCTTAATTATTTACTATTTTAAATGACGAGTTGATAAAATAAAAAAATAAATTGTGAAACTCTATGCTATATAAAAAAAATAAACGCTCTTCACCCCACCAGTAATGGATCCAAAACAATAAAAAAAATGGTTCACGACCTGTAAGAAGAAAATGCACTGCAAAAGAAACGGATCGGGATTCGACTGCTTTTAAGCCCAACTCTCGACCATCTATTGGGCTCAAGTTTCATTTGCCAAAAAATCATAATCGGTGGCCTAAACTCACGGTCACGGAATCTATCGGAATTGGTGGCCACAGTCCACAGAGCACTTTGTGACCCAATTATTATTGATGAATTTGGGACTAAATAAATATTTGTTTTCTACTATTTTCTGAGATTATTTTTTTCATTTTTTTTTAAAATTATTTCAAAAACAGTGTTTTAAAACTCTACTTCTACTTTTATTTCTTTTTTTTTTTCAGTCAAAACTCATTTTTTCAGAAGTAGGTAGGAGACTACTTTTTTTCCTCTTCTACTTTTAATGGTAATTTCGTAAATAAATTAAAGTTATCTTACTAAATTTAACTACAAACATTATTTAATCAACTTACAAAATTTGATTGCAAACACTATTTCGATAACTTTTTCAATTTTTTCATAGTTTTATCAAACACTCAAATAATACAAAATTAAAATGAGAAGTAGAATCGAGAAGCAGAATGAAAAATAAAAGGAGAAAATCACTATGGGTACAAAATATATCATACATATAGTATTGTAAATCGTTAAAAAAAAATATCTGGAAAATTCAAAAATATCGAATATCATCTTAAAGCCCAACCTAAACATGCAAGATACCATAATAAGCAATGATAATTGATGAGTCCCAAGCGAATAAGGAAGCCTTGAATAGTGACTTGACTCACACTTGATCAATTTAAGATTGGATCGAAGCATTACTACTGTAAACAACGTAAAAATAATAAAAACAACAACAATAACCAAACAATATCTAGAAAGTGAAATTGTTTATAGAAGTTAGCATTAAACTATAATATAATCGAAAGTGGGCTCAAGATGAGTCTGTAGAAAACAAGAAAGTAGGCCAAAGAATTCCAATAAAAAGCGTAAAGGTAACAAAGCAAAACCAAATAGTGGCGACAAAGCAATCCAATATATTCGATTCACTTATTCCGACAAGACCGGAGAATAAAATCGATACCAAATAAAATTACCGGAGAATAAATGTGTAGAACGACTTTGTACAATTGAGATTTAATTAGAATCAATATTAGAAATGACGGGGAAATCGGCCGCCGCGTGTAGAGATAATGGACTCGGTTAGAGAACCAACTGCATGTATCAATTTTGGAACGTAGAAGGTGATGGAAATCAGATGTAATTGTCTTCTCTGGTGAATTGTGTGGAGAAGAAACAAATGGTTATTCTTCGGTCTTTTTGTTGTTGGTGATTTTTTTTAATAAAATAATTTAATTGAAAGAAATAATATTTGTGAGAAAATTAATGGCTTATGGCTTGACTGGACAGAGGAGGCAAAGGCTGGAATTAAAGCACACTTTGTTGAATATTTTGCAACGGAATAGTGGCACATACTGACTTAAATTTTTTTTAGAATGGCATACCGTGAATGAAGACTTTATAAGTTAAATATATGTGTTCCATCAAACATGCAGATTATTCAAGAGGTTAGCTTCAACATTCATAACGTTGATTCCAAAGACCAGCAATTCTATTCCACTTGAACATTATCGACCTATTTTATTGATAGGATGTGTTTTACAAGGTGCTGAACAAGCTGTTAGCAAATAGGATGAAGCAAGTCATGCATGTTATTATAGCAAAAAATCAGACTGCATTCAATAGAGGCAAACAAATTCTAGATGTTATTATGGTGGCAGATGAGGCAATACAATCCAAGAAGGCTGCTGTGATACTTAAAATAAAGTTGACTTTGCAATACTTATATGTGGATTGGGATTTCCCGATGAAAATGCTGGGAAAACTTCTGCACGAGATGGAAAACTTAGATATGGGGAATGTATATCTACCTCTTATGTTGTGGTTCTAGTAAATGGGTGCAGCTCCGGGGAATCCAAAGTGCATAGAGGTTTGAGCCAAGGGGATCCATTATGCCATTTTCTCTTTTTTGCCGGTTGTGGAAGGGTTAAACTTGCTGATGAACCAAGCGGTGCTTAGGTAGAGACTAAGACCAGAGTTGGATGTGTATCTCTGTCTCATTTGCAATATGCAGATTATACACTCTTGTTCGCAGAAGGAAGTAAAAGGAATATATTGGTGCTCAAATGGATCTTTGAACTTATGTTAGGTTTGCTTATTAATTTCAACAAGATGTTTGGGATTAATATGCAGACTACTAAAATGGAGAGGTATACTAGGCAACTTCTGTGAAGTTGACACTATCCCATTGATCTATTTAGGACTACCAATTGGAGATAATCCACGGAGATTAAGAATGTGGAGATCAATGACAGAGGCAGTTTAAAAAAGAGTGGATCAATGGAGTAGCAAGTTTATATCTGCAGCAGGGATAGTTACATTAATTAAGTCCGTACTTTAAGCTATTACAGTGTACTATTTATCTATTTTTAAGGCACCAAAGAAAGTCTTAAAAACAATCACTAAATTAGTTCTTATGGAAGAATAAAAAGAGCACCCAACGACCTATATATTGAATTAGATGGAAGGATGTGTGCACGAAAGTACAGGAAGGGGGATTGGGAACTTGGGATCTAGAATGGATGAATGATGCTTTACTAGATAAATTGTTGTGGAGGATGAGAACGGACAATGAAAGTCTGTGGTGTCAAGTTATCAGCTGAAAGCATTATACTCAGAGGGATTATGTAAGTGACTGAAGCTTGGTCACGTTACCTAATAAGGTATCAAACTGCTTGAGGGATATATGAAAAATATCTAACACAAATTGGTTCAACAAGAGACTAAAGTTAGAGGGGGAAGAGGAGAC
This sequence comes from Pinguicula moranensis, assembly GCA_028565015.1. Classification (NCBI taxonomy): domain Eukaryota; kingdom Viridiplantae; phylum Streptophyta; class Magnoliopsida; order Lamiales; family Lentibulariaceae; genus Pinguicula; species Pinguicula moranensis. The sequence continues at coordinate 9,262 of JAOWBN010107965.1, forward strand.
AAGACCTTCTTTTGGAGATAGAACTAGGAAGGTGAAGGATGCTTGGTGCTGAGGTTCCCAAACCTGTACAGACTAAATACCCATAAGCACTGAACCATTAAAGAAAAGATCTACAGACATGGAGTTATATGTTGGAATCTGTCATTCAGAAGACTACTTCAACCTTGTGAGGTAACACAACTAAATGAACAAAAACATATGTTAACAAGAATCTCTTTTGTGCAGGGTAATACATATGCCTGGACATGGCAAGATCAAAACTTGAACCAATACACAGTGACATCAGGGTACCATGCACTGCAACATGAGAAGGGATAAGTTGATTCGGAAAGGGCAAATTGGCTAAGGCATGGAATACAATTCTTCACCTGGCGTCTTCTACAGAATACAACACCAATGGTGGACAATTTGCTTATTAGAGGCATCTCGGTGCCAGTAATGGAGAAAATGTGCGTCATGTGCGGCTCAAGTATGAAAACGGCAAGGCACTTGTTCATTGAGTGTCACAGGGCACAAGAATTATGGACGAAGATCTACTCTTGTATAGGAATCAGTGACCATGGCCAAGAGGATATATACGATCATTACGAGAAGTACCTAAATCAGGCAATTTCCACGGAGAACCATAAAATTTCGAAGATTATATGGCAAGCAACGGTTGGGCGATATGGACCGAAATGAATAGTATCAGATTCGATGATGAAAGGAGCTTAACTCAAGCATCTGACTAGATCAAAGTGAGCATGTGTTACAAGGTCACAGTCAGCAACCTGCAGCATAAAGGTACTACGATCGGGGACTGGTTGCAAGCACCAACATGTTGCTGCAATCTTAGAATTCGTCAACCACCATAGAAAGGGGGAACAAAAATGTAAGAGAGAGTCCAATAGATCATGTCATCTAACTGGACCGTTGTTTTTGGATGGAATGGGAGCACCGACTAGTTTGAGAAGGAAGAACATGAGAGAAAGCCACATATGATCGCATGTATAGACTAAGAGTATATTTAATTAAAATTCTTTTACCTATAAAAAAAAATATTTGAGAGAAGATTTCCAATGAAATGGGTAGATATTTCAATGATCAAAAACCATTCAATTGGTATAAATATATATAGGCCTAGGGTATACATAATTAACCTGTTGCTCACTCTTATCTCCCTCTTTCTCTTTGGGTTGATGCGTTCATCAATGCAGTCTACATAATCAACCGGTTGCCCACATCGCTTCTGGGAGGTATGTCCCCTTTTGAACTCTTTTATAAGATTTTCCCTAATTATGTGCATTTTCATCACTTTTTTCTTCGTCGAGTTCTGCGTGATTATATGGCTAATAAATTCTCTCCAAAGAGCATTCCTTGCATCTTCCTAGGTTATAGTACGTCTCATAGTGGCTTCCATTGTTTTGATCATATTCTTTCTCGTGTTTGTATCACCCACCTTGTTGAGTTTGATGAAATATTTTCCCCATATCATTAACATAAATTACCCATACAAAAATTAGAAACAATATTTGAATGTTGTAAATGACAACTATAACGTGTAAAGCCCAGTGGGTATGTCCTCGTGATGGATGACTTGAATTCTCAAAAGAGGTATAAGTTTCAATCACACCAGGTGCAAATAATTGTTTGGGCCATGGTCGTCGGGGCACCCAAATTCAGTGTATTCGGGAAACAAAATTAAGTGGCATGACCAAGCGCGTTTGTAGCCAATTATGGATGAATGATGAGTTTGATTGGATTCACAATGAAGCTAATGGCAGCTCAGGGAGTTTGCTATGTATTTGGCAGAAGTCCTCATTCCAAAAAACTAGCTCCTGGTCATCTAATGGAAACTTGGGAGTAGATGGTCTCTGGGGAGGATCACGGATCCTAGTCAGAATCTTAAATATTTATTCTTCGTGTACTATGAGAGAAAAGAGAAGTTTATGGAACAATATCTTAAATTTGATAAAAGCAGATGCAAAACAAAGATGGTGTTTTGTGGGAGATTCAATGCTATAATGTGCTCAACAGAAAGCAGAAGCATAATCCCTTCCTCAAGGACAAAAATGATAGGTTTTGATAACTTTATTGTTGAAGTAGGCTTGGTGAATCCCCCTATACAAAAAGTGAGGTGTATCTAGTGGAGGACAATGCTGCAGCGGGTTGTACCGTTTCCTTTTATCATAACAATGAGTTATACAATGGCATGATATATATATCAAATTTGTCTGGATAGAGTGCTATCGGACCATCGACCTATCTTGCTGAAAGTGGAGGTTGTAGATTGGGGACCTAAAATTACTAGGTCCTTGAATTGGTGGGCAACATTGGAAGATTTTGGTGAACTAATAAAAAGAGAATGGAGTGGTATGATAATACCGAGGAAAAAATGCTATATCCTCCATGAGAAATTGAAGCTGCTAAGGAAAAAGTTAGCCATCTGAACAAAGAAGTTTTTGGTACTCTTGACAGGCAGACAAAATATTTAAAGGTGCAAATAAGCAAGATTGATGAGCAAATAGAAAACAGAGAACCAACAATTGCTGAGATATCACTGAAAGCAGGAATCTGGAGTCAGCTACAAAGTGTATTGAGCAATAAGGAGACAATCCTGTATAAAAAAAAACTAGGACAAAATGGGTATGTGATATTAACAATTACACAAGATATTTACATGCTAAAGTGCACAGTAATAGAAGAGTAAATAATATCAGAAGCCTCAATATTAAGGGGGCGTGGACTGAGTATGTGATGGAATTAAAGAATGGAACTGAACATTTTGCAGCACATTTTAAATCTAAAAGGTGGGAGCACCATACTCTTAGCCTTCCAGTTCATTGTAAGCTCTCTGAAATAGATAATGACCTCTTGACTGCAGAGTTTTCAAATGAGTGGATAAAGGACACTGTATGGAGCTGTTTCAAGTCTAAGAGCCCTGAACTAGATGGATTCAACTTCTTTTTTTTAACCATTGTTTTACCTTGAAAGCTGATTTTATATTTTTTATCAAGGAATTTTATGTGACAGGAAGGTTGTCCAAAGTGATGAATTCAATGTTCATCACCCTTGCATCGAAGGTGCTCAATTCTGTGGAGATTGAACACTTCTGGCCTATCTCTTTAGTTTGTAGTGGGTATAAAGTGCTATCCAAACTCCTTGCTAACAGATTGAAGAAAGAGATTCATAAGGTAATATCTCATTGCCAGACAGCTTTTATCCGAAATAGATTTATCCTTGATGGGGTATTAGTGGCCAATGAGGTCATACACTCAATGAAGAGATCAAAGAAAATAGGAATGTTGTTAAAGGTTGATTTTCCAAAACATTTGACACCGTGGAATGGCCTTTTATGTTATCAATGATAGAGAAAAAGAATTTCAATTACAAGTGGCTACAGTTGATAAAAGAATGTGTGAGTTTTGCACATGGATCAATTCTGATTAACAGAAGTAGTGTAGATGAATTCAAGATACAAAGGTGGCTAAGACAAGGGAATCCATTATCCCCTTTTCTCTTTCTAATTGTTGGTGAGGGATTAAACTTTTTACTGAGCAGAGCTTCAGACCTTGGCAGACTTTCAGGGATTAAATGTGGAGGGAACTATGTACCCCACCTCCAATATGCTTATGATACTCTTCTATTTGCAGAAGGAAGAACAGAAAATGTATTTGTTCTGAAAGGTGTTATGAGAATATTCGAAATCATATCAGGCTTATCTATAAACTTCCCCAAAAGTAGACTGTTTGGCATTAACTTAATTTCGATGGCTTTGGAAAACTTTGCAACCATCCTGAATCGCCAGACCGCAAGATTGCCTTCAAAGTACCTAGAACTTCCTCTAGGTGCTAATCCAAGGAGAGCAAAAATGTGGGAGGAAGTACTAAAGACGTTTAAAGTAAGCTCATGGAAGAACAAATTGTTATCCTTCGCAGGCAAGGTGATACTGCTCAAATCAATGTTATCTAGTTTGCCTTTGTTTTACTTGTCCATGTTCAGAGTACCTAAAATGGTAGCTAAGTCTACAGAGAAAACCATGGCAAGTTTTTTTTATGGAAGCAAGATCAAAGCAAAAGCAAAAGTAGGACAATACATTGGATGGTATTTGAGAAATCCATCTGATGAATAAAGCACTGCTTGCAAAATGATTATGAAAATTTTGATCTGATCCTGACAACCAATGGAATAAGCTCATTCGCTCGAAGTATTACAGCCAAAATGATCACCTCAGTGACTGGTCCTTGGTCACAATGCCATAGGGCATCTCACATTATTGGAAAGGTATTTGGAACTTGCCAAAGGAAACCTGGTTTCATAGGAATGATGTTATATCAACGAATCAAGGTGACAAGACCTTATTATGGAGATATAGGGCATGTTTTACGCAGCCTTCTTAAAATTATAATTGGCTTATAAACACATTTTTTCAGAAAAGCAGTGTTTTGAGCAGTCAACCTTCTACTACTTCTTCTTATTTTAAGAAGGAAGATCTTCTAAAAAATAAGTATCTCCTAACATGCTTTTTATCCTTCTAAAAAATAAGCACCTCCTGACATATTTTTTTTCCCTTCTTACAAGACAATATTACCCTCATGAACTATTTTGTGAAGGTTATTATGGTAATTTACTATTAATTTTGTAATATATAATTAAAATAAAATTTTAATAATTATCTTTTAAGTATTTGTGCAAAGTACCACCCCTTTTAAAAATAAGAAGAAGCAGAAGAAGAAGGTCTGCACAAAACAGGCTCATAGTTGGTTGGGAAGCAGTCCTTTGACCCTTAGATTTGGAAAACTATACAAATTAAACACCCCCAAACACTACAATATTGGAGATGCTAACGTTTTAGGCAACCACTGACTAGCAGGGAATGCACACTGCTAGAAGAACGGTTACATACTATCAATGAGAGTTCTATTTAGCTGCGGCAATCAAATCAATGGAGATGGTTAGCAGATCCTAAAGGACAGTTCATTGTCTCCTCAACATATGAACTATTCTACAATGTAGATGGTTAGCAGATCCTAAAGGACAGTTCATTGTCTCCTCAACATATGAACTATTCTACAGAGCAAATAGAGTGAGTGACACTGAAAACGATTTGGCTACAATATAGAACAAAATTGCTCCTAAACGAGTTCAGATGTTAGCTTGGAGGAGCAGATTTTGTGAAATCTCTATTGCAGATAATTATATAATGTTTATGGTGTGAAAGAAACAATATCAGGTGGGATTCTGAATAAAAAACAACAGTAGCAGTTGTGGATTGGATAAAAATCAATACTTGGCAATGGTTGAAAGCTCGATCATCAAAGGTTTCACACTAGGGGATTAGATTCGATCTCCAAAATTGTGCACAAATATGCAATGGTTTTCTGGTAAAGAGCATGCGGGAGATGTGTTATAACTCTGTTTTTTATTCAACTGTATGGTAGATAGTTGAGAAGTAGAATGTAGAATGTAGGGTGGGAGGGGCCAAAACTTTGGCTTTATTTTAGTGAAACATTTAATTACTAAAAAAACAAATCGAAACTGACAATCTGATCCTGAAATGTAAAGCATTTCACAAAAAGTTGGAGAGCATAGAATCTTCCATCCGAAAGAGAATGTCAGAATTCATGAAGAAAAGGTAAATTTGATTGTTAGGAAAAATTATCGAACAAAAAGCATCCATGAAACCACAAAAATGCCTACTCTTCTCCTCTTACTCTTCCTCCTCCTCAACAAAGGCTGCTTCGCTCGCCGTTACTCGTTCATCTACTCAACGTGCTCCGACGAAAAATATCAACCAAACACTCCCTACGAAGCCAACCTCAACTCACTCCTCACAGCCATCGCCGCCTACTCCTCCCGATCACTCTCCGATATCTTCGCCATCGGAAACGACACATCCGCCACGCCGAATACCGCCTCATTCGGCATCTTCCAATGCCGTGGAGACCTGCGAACGCGTGACTGTTCGACGTGCATCGCCGCCTTGATCGGCCAGGCGAAACTGCTCTGTCCGTACACGTACGGCGCCACCGTGCAACTCGACACCTGTTTCGCGAGGTACGAGAAGGAGGATTTCCTTGGGAGATTGGACACGAGTTTGAAGCACAAGAAGTGCAGCGCGAGTACGACCAGCGACGCGGAGTCTCCGAGGAGGAGAGATGAAGTTCTTGCGGATCTGTTGCGAAGGGCCACGAGATTTCGGGTCAGCACGGCGGGGGCCGTCGAGGGGTACGCACAGTGTTTGGCGGATCTGAGCGCGGCGGATTGCTCGGTTTGCGTTGCCGAGGCGGCGGCGGAGGTGAAGAGTCTCTGTGGAGCAGCGACGGGAGGGGATGTGTTCTTGGCGAAGTGCTATGTGCGGTACTGGGAGACCGGATACTATGATTCTTCTTCTTCAGGTACATCCAGGGGCGGAACCGGCGACCTCACCCTCAATATTTTTATGCAGATGTTTTAAAAAAAAGGTTTCACCCTACTGAATTTGTATCTCGTCTATGGAGAATCCTGACTCCCTATATCTTCAACGATCCTGAAATTTTGAGATTTTGCTGAAAGCTTTGATTATTTTTGTTCTACAAATAGGATGTATTTTGAAATAATGAATCTGATTGCTTTTTTTTATAGTTAAATTGTTTGAAATAAAATGCTTATTGGTCAGCATAATGCAAAAATCATACCAATTCCCCTGTTCACGACATGTGAACAGAGGGGAGGGCGGTCGTCTACTCTAAGGTTAAATTTTTTGTTTTTATTCAAAACTGGTCCCTTACGGTTTGCTTCCTTAAAAAAATTGCCCTTTATTTAGGTTAGTAAAAGTTTTGCACTTTTACTTTCAGTCCTGACTCTGCAATTTTTTTTGAGAAGCCAACTTTGTATATATTTATAGTTATTTACAATGTTGATTTATAGACTTGCTATCCCATCGGAGCGCCTTGGCCAAAAATTAGATACAACTAAGTATCACCGGGTTACAATGCAATCTCTGAATGAATATCCAAAATTATGCCTTTTTTCATTTGGCTTGAACCAGCTCCAACACATGATTTGTAGCTTCTGAAAAGTTGTCTCCATGTTGACCTCTATACTATTGAAATGTACCTAGTTCCTTAGGTTCCATAATAACCAAACCATGGTTACCCAGATTATCCTCCATTTTTCCTTGTCCACCCCTCAACTCTAGATGTTGAGAGGATAAAATGTTGAAATGTGGGCGGTGATGTAATGTTATCTGTTGTGTCCGACATTATGCAATTTCCTGTACTTTGCAGCCATCTTTTTACCCCATCCCACAATTGAAGACTATGTATGCATCATCTGAAAATGTGGTGTCCAATCTCTGTTTCCTCATTGCATAGTGTGCAGGATATTTCTTGTTTAGCAGCTATTATGCCTCTTCTTTTCATGTTTTCAGTTGACTCTGTATTTATTATAGATTTGTCGAACCAAGATGACATGAGTAAAACGGTGGCCATCATCGTCGGAGTAGTGGCCGGTGTAGCGGTTCTCGTAATACTCTTATCAATTTGTAAAAGAGCCCTTCGTGAGTATTTTTTTCCCATTACAATGTGCATGTTAGTTCTCATTAATTTGGAAATCAATTGGTTTTCTAATGCAAATACAGGTTGAGATGGCGAGCAAATTTTAGGAAGATGAAAAGACTCATCTGACGGCACAGGATTCTATGGCAGTATAGGCTCAGTTTTTTTTTGTTTATGGGTATCTTACACTTCACAGGGAAAGGGACATATCAAGTTTGGATCCAGAGCTAAATAAATGTAGAACCATTTCAATCGAGATTTTTTTTTGAGAGTTAAATAAATGTATTGAATAAAATTAAAAAGCGCTAAAATGGCGAGAATACAATTGGGTTGGGCTTATAAGGCCGAGTTACATTTCAGAGATTCAGACTTTCTTGTAAATTTTAGATTTTAGACCATAAAGGATAACACAGTTTTAATCAAATTCAAGAAATTATAGAAAAAGGGACTCAACGGGTCACTTCCAATGTCTCAAGCAGCGCGATGTCTCAAGTCGTGCATTTTGACTCGAGGAGACCAATATCCTTGAACAGTGTGAAGAGGAGGTTCACGAATGCTGAGGTAGTGAGGTGCACGCGCATAGGTGGCGCAGAGACCGAAGTGGGCCGTTGGGACTTTGACGGATCTAGACTCGAGATGGATCCAGTCGCCAGAAGCGGCCGGATTCAGATATTTAGTTCACTAGGGGGCAGAGATCGGCAGGGACTACCGGGATCTGGCTAGGCACGGTCGGGGACCGCCTGAACGGCCGGATTTGGCAGGATCTAGCGGCGAAGCACAACTTCTTGTAGGAGACTCACCAAAGAGGCACGTTGGAGATGCGCGGCGCAGGGGCGGAGGGGCAGGGGACACGACAGAGATGTACGGGGGAGGCATGGGACGCAGTGAAGAAGCGCAAGGCACAACGGAATGGCACGGTTGAGAGCCGCGGTTGCACGACAAAGACACATTAGAGATAAAAACAGGGTTCAGCAAAGAGGCACGAGGCACAAGGCACAAGGCACAATGGGGTGTGGGGTGCGGCAGAGGAAGTCAAAGAGGCACGGGGAGGAGTGGCACAGTAGGGTGCGGGGCACATTGAGAATTGATTCAATCGAATCACGTTTTATTTTGAATAAAGACTAAAGAGTATCTTAATCACAATTAAGGTGGAAACACTGGACAAAGTTCTTAATCCTATACCATTATTCTTCACAATAATAAATAAATAAAATTGCTAACATACAATCCAATTATACCACTACCACGAACAAAAATTTAATAATTATAGCGCAGCAGTGAACGGCACACTGGTGGCCGGCAGCCAAGAATTGGCAGCAATAAAATTCCCTGGAGCATACTCTGCGGCCACCGAAGCACTGGTGATGACGTGGTACCCCTTCCAACTGACCCGATTTGCGGTGGATGACCCGGGACCCGTGTTCGCATACTCCCCATAATACAACGTATCCAAAGCGAAAGTCCCATCCCACTCCATCCATCCAGCCGGGTTGATCAAGCTATCCAGATTAGTTTTCATCACAACCGTCCGCGAATATTTCTGCCACGGCCGGCCGAGATATGTCTTCACGGATCCCTGAACCGGTTTCAGATCGGAAGCCGCTGTGATCTGGCAATTGTGGATCGAGATACCCGTGTTCTGGTTCGGGTCGGTCCGTCCCTGGGCAGTCACGGTATTGGTCTTGTTTGGCGGGTTTCTTGCGTAGATGTTGCAATTCTGGAATACGACGGCGGCGTTGCCGAAGATGAAGTCCACCGTGCCGTAGATGTCGCATTCTCTATAGAACTGACGCTCGGAGTGGACGTAGAGAGTGTCCTGGTAGCCCTCGAAGCTGCACTGGTAGAAAACGGAGAGATCGGAACCTGAACGGACCGCCACGGCCTGGTGGTTCGCCGCCCCAGCCGTGTTACGGAAGCTGATGCCACGTCCAATGAATCCATCGCCCACGACAGCTGCGTAGTAACAAATTAATTTGGTACACAACTTTTCTCAACATTCTTTTTACTTTGCATAAAAAATTGGTAGCTGATGGTATTGTTTTGTCAAAGGGAATAAAAAAAGTTTCTAAAAAAAGTAAAAAGATTCAGCCGTCAAAAGTGCTTTTCTTACATGCCCTTCGGTTGTCTTTGTAATTAAATATATTAAAGAATCTTTTGCTTTGTCCAGCTCATGTCTCTTCAATCCCATTAAACAAAAAGGTTCTTTTCTTTGTTGTTGTGTAATCATTCCGTCCGAAATTATTTTTGGCGGACAAATTTATGGAGTACATAGCCATGGGAAAATGATATAGCGAAATAATTTTTAGTAAGAAAATTAAAAAAATGATGAGCCCATTAATTTATGGAGTACATAGCCGTGTGTTAAACATTAATTTTCACGTGTTAAATATCAATCCTAATATGTTAAATACACGAAACTCATCATTCTTATAAAATTCTTACGTTAGAATTTTTGCGCTATATCATTTCCCATAACAACCTCCATGAATTAATTTGTTAAACTGTGAGCTTAAATTTTTTTGAAAGGGCCTGAAGTCACGGTCAAACAAGTAAATTGAAATCGAGATCATTTCTACGAATCCCAACCACCTACCACTAGACCAATCCCCTTTGTTTCAAAAAGTTTATTCTCTATTTTTCATTAATTGGAGTTTGACAGAATACCGAACATAAAAATTTGTAATCGATGCGATTTTTTTTTTATTTCATCTAAAGCTTCTTTAATGCATGTATGGTTGCAAAAGAATTTGTCAAACTTACCAAATGTGGCCGAATTGAATGTGGTGGATCCGCCGCCGACGCTCTTACTTC
>JAOWBN010108075.1:7602-19580 GCA_028565015.1 Pinguicula moranensis
CCCCCCCCTCAGGGGTCATTTTGGTGTGTCTAAGACTTTGAGTGTCCTACATGAACATTTTTATTGACCATGCATGAAAAAAAGAAGTGGAACAAGTTTGTGAAGTGCATTCCATGTAAACAAGCTAAGTCTAAATTAAAACCCCACGGCTTCTCCACGCCACTCCCTATACCTAGTGAACCATTGACAGTCTTCATGGATTTCAGACTTGGTTTACCATGATCTAAGGGTGGTAAATATTCCAAGATAGATTTTCAAAAATGGCGTACTTCATTGCATGTCATAAAACTGATGATGTGTAACGTGTAGCCAATTTCTTTTTCAAAGTTATTGTGAGATTGCATGGCATGCCTAGGACAATCGTGTTGGATAGGGATGCAAAGTTTTAAGTTATTTTTGGAAAAAATTGTGGGGCAAACTAGGGACAAAACTTTTGTTTTCAACTACGTACCACCTCCAACAGATGGACAAACCGAGGTAGTCAATAGGACATTGTCTTCCTTGCTCCCGCCATTATCAATAAAAACTTAACAACTTGGGAAGATTGATTGTCATATGTAGAATTTGCTTACAGTAGAAGTGTTCATTATGCTACTCAATTTTCTCCTTTAGAATTTGTGTATAGTTTTAACCCATTATCCTCTATGATCTAATGTCTTTTCCTATGAGTGAATGACTTCATGTAGATGGCAAAAGAAAGGTGGACATGGTGCGAGCAATTTGTGAAAGTACTAAAAAGAACATCAAACGACAAATAGCACAATACATGTAGCAAGCCAACAAGGGCCGAAGAAAGATAGTGTTTGAGCTCGGAGATTGGGTATGGCTATATCTACGCAAGGAATGATTATCGGAAAAGAGGAAATCAAAGCTCCTACCAAGAAGAGATGGACATTTTCAGATACTGGAGCGTATCAATGATAATGCTTACTAGCTAGACCTACCTGGTGAGTATAACACAAGTATTTTATCAATGTATCTGATTTATCTCCGTTTGATGCAGGTACAAATTTGAGGACAAATCCTTCTCAATAAGGAGAGAATGATGACAACCAAGCCTCAACACAAGCTAAAGGAGATGTTTAACCCCTAGTGAAGGGCACGGGTAGCAAGGACGGACCAAGGATCCACTACATTGGCCACAAGGCCCCATAACTTGAGCACGAGCAAAGTTGTTTAAAGAAAGACTCATGGGCTTGATCCAAGAACTAGGAAGTGGGCTTACATCTCATGAAGGGTACAAAAACACTTGGTCCATTTTATTGGGCTAATTGAAGACACACAAGGCCAACGTGCATTGTCCAAATCTGTGCAAAACCCGAGTTCAAAAAGCTAGTCAACACGGCCTCATCAATGTGCAACCCATAATCCGTGCCAATGGCTTGGAAGGTCACTATCAAAGCTAGTATTCATGGTGAAGGTTGAAGAGTTTTGGACGATAAATGTAAGGCCATGCGCTTTTGACTTGAATCCAATCTTTGGTGGCATCCAAGTTTGTGGAAGAAATGAGGAATGATCCAACTCATGGTCAACATGCAATCAAGACACTCCAAACATCCATGCATGCGGTTTGACCCATTAAATTACCTTCTAAAGTTGCCTATAAAATGGCTTGTTAGAATTCGAAAGATCATTAGATTTTGTTGATGCATTTTATGAGACATTTTGGAAATTTCCTCAACTCTTTTACAACTTATCTAAAGCTTGTTTCAAATTTTAGTGGTGTTCCACTTTCAAAACACACGGAGACTTACTTCTCACCTCAATCATAGATGAAGGGTTAAGTACTCAACAAGGTTTAATCAATAAATCCGTACTCGAACCACAAACTTGGTTGTGGGTTTAGTCACAAATTGACTAGGTTTATATCAATTGGTGTCCCAAAATGAAAAAATACCAACAAAGGAGCAATGAATCTACAAAATGCTTGAAGCGTGGTAGACCTGTTGTTGCCATTGACAAAACTCCCAGTAAAAAAAAGAGTCCCACTAGAAAATGTGAATCATAATGATCATCAATTGATGTGAACTTAATGAACTTGTGATTAAACCCACAAATCAAGTGAAAATTCGAATTTGGATCTTTTGATTAAATGTTGTTGAGCCCTTAACCCTTCACCTATAATTGTGGTGAGAATTAAGTCTTCGTGTGTTTCAGAATGTGTACGCCACTAAACCCCAAAACAAGCTTTAGATAAGTTGAAAGAAAGTTGTAAAAGGATTTAAGGAAATATTCCAAAATGTCTCACAAATGCATCAAACAAGAACTAAGATCTTTCGGCTACCTGGCCAGGCCTTACATAAGCGTGATCTAATCATATGACACGAAATGAAGAGGTGGTCATGCGTTGTTACTTTGGACCAATCCCTAGCAACCTTCAAGCTCTCAAGGGTGGACTTCTGTAACTCCTAGGCATGTAGGATCATACCCAATCCCTCCATTGGTTCGTCTTTGATCCCTTAAATGCTTCACGCGATTATGGTCCCTAAATCCCATGGCAAGCTTTGACCGTGAGGAAATGGACCAATAAGGGCTTGGTCGAGTGTGTGACTACCTTGTGCATGGCCATGCATCATCTTGGTCAAATTTTTAGGCCTCTCCTTGATGGGTTATTAATTGACTTGGGCTGGCACGTAAATGGTCCTTTTCAAGTAGGCCAATTAAATGAAGAAGATGGACTTCCTCTTTGTGATTTAAGTTGGCTCCTTCTTGATGGGCACATTTATCCCAAGAAGCGCGGATCAAGCCTAAGAGTCCTTCCTTGAACCTTTTGAGTCGTGCTCTAATGATTGGCCCATCGGGTAGTTGCACGGGGTCCATCGTCCCTTGGATTGTCTCCTTTGCCGAAGGTATTGACGCATGGTTCTCATCATTCCCTATTCTTGAGAAGGATTTGTCATCAAATCTGTACCTGCATCAAACAGAGATAAATCAGAGACATTGAATATTGTGCTCACATTATACTCACCAGGTAGCTTTAGCTTGTATGTTGTCATTGATGCACTTAAGTACTTGGAAAGAACAATCTCCCGTTGGTAGGAGCTTTGACTTATTCTTGTACAGGAATCTCTCCTTGCGTAGATGTAACCACACCCATTCTTCGGGTTCAAACACCACTTTTCTTCACCCTTTGTTGGCTTGTTGCACGTATTGTGTTGTTCGCTCAATGTTATTTTGGGCGCTTTCATGAATTGCTCTCAGCATGTCTGCCTTACTTTTCCCATACGCAGGAACTCGTTCACTCATAGGTAAAGGCAATAGATCAAGTGGGATAAGGGGTTAAAGTCGTACACAATTTAAAAAGTAGAAAATTGAGTAGCAGAATGAACACTCCTATTATAAGAAAATTCCGCATATGGCAAACAAACTTCCCAATTCCTTAGATTCTTATTGATGATGGCACGTAACAAGGAAGATAATGTCCTATTAACTTCCTCGGTTTGTCCATCTATTTGGGGGGTGGTACATATTTGAAAGCAAAAGTTTTGTTTCTAGTTTTCCCGACAATGTTTTCCAGAAGTAGCTAAGGAATTTTGCATCCCTATCTGATACAATGGTTCTAGGCATGCCATGCAACCTAACTATATCCCTTAAAAACACATTTGCTACATCTGATGCATCATCTTTTTTGTGACATGCAATGAAATGTGCCATTTTTTAAAATCTGTATACCACAACAAAGATGGAATCTTTGCCACCCTTAGACCATGCCAAACCAAGTACGAAATCCATAGATAAATTCGTCTATGGCTTGCTAGGAATGAGAAGTGGCATGTACAAGCCGTGAGGCTTCAATATGGATTTACCATATTTACAAGTAATGCACCTCTCACACATTCTCTCCACGTCCTTTTCATGCATGGCCAATAAAAATGTTTATGTAAAATACATAATGTCTTGGCCACAAAAATGACCCATGAGCCCCCCACACCCACCCACACACACACACACACACATGTGGCTCCTTAACAATCAACTCCCTCAAAGAACACCTAGGCATGCATAGTTTATTTTCCCTAAAAAGATAGCTCTCATGCTTATAAAATTTGTTAAATACAGTGTGTTCACAAGCAAGATAAGCACTTTGAAAATCTGAGTCCTGGGGATAAAATTCCTTAATGATTTCAAATCCAAGCATCTTTGCATCAAGTATGGAGATTAGGGTGTACCTCTAAGAAAGGGCATCGGCTAACACATTCTCTTTACCTTTCTTGCTTGATGATGTATGCGAATGTTTCAATAAATTCCATCCACTTGGCATGCGGCCTATTGAGCTTGTGTTGCCTTTTCAAGTCCTTAAGAGATTTGTGGTCCGTATGGATCACAAACTCCCTTGGCCATAAGTAATATTGCCAGTTCTTCAATGATCTCACCAATGTGTAGAGCTCCTTGTCGTAGGTAGGATAGTTGAGGTGTTGCCCTGCTCAACATCTCATTGAAGTACGAAATAGGTCGCTCATCCCGCATAAGAACACTACCAATCTCGACTCCTAAGGCATTGCACTCAATTTCAAACATTTTATTTAAATCAGGAAGGGAAAGTAAGTGATTATTACTCAACCTTTCCTTGAGGAGATCAAATGCCACCTCTTGTTCCTTACCCCATTCAAAGGTTTAGTTCTTCAGTATGACCATCGTGAGGGGTGAAGCAATGGTGCTTAAATGCTTCACGAATCGACAGTAGAAACTAGCCAATCCATGAAACTCCTTGCATGACCTATGGTGGTAGGGGTTGGCCATTCTTTGATTGCTCGAACCTTCTCTTCTTCCACCTCAATGCCTTGAACACCTACAATGAAGCCAAGAAACATAACTCGATCCATGCAAAAGGTATACTTCTTGAGATTAGCATAGAGTTTCTCACTTTTCAAAACAAGTACCTCCCTTGTGTGCAATGTGATCGTGTAGTGTCTTACTATAAATCAAAATGTCATCAAAATAGACAACTACAAACTTTCCTAAAAAGGCACATAAGACATGGTTCATGAGTCGCATGAAGGTACTAGGTGAATTGGACAAGTCGAATGGAATAACTAATCATTCATAGAGATCGTATTTGGTATTGAAGGTAGCCTTACACTCGTTTCCTTCTTTCATCCTAATATAATGGTTACCACTTTTAAGATCAATTTTTGAAAGCAAGCATGCTCCGTGGAGTTCATCTAACATGTCATCTAGCCAGGGATGCGATTTGGTATTTTATTGTAATGCTATTAGTGGCACGGCAGTCCGTACACATCCTCGAAGGGTCATCCTTCTTAGGCACCAATAGTGTAGGCACAACACATGGTATGAGACTCTACCACACTTGTTCCTTGGCCATGAGTTCTTCAACTTGTCGGTGGATCTCCTTGGTCTCCTCAGGATTGGACCAGTAGACAGGCGTGTTTGGGAGTGTAGCTCAGTGCACAAGGACGATTTGGTGCTATATGCCTCTGATCGGTGGTAACCCTGGGGGTATCTCCTCGGAGAACACATCATTGGACTCCAGTAAAATAGATTGAAGGGTGTTCGGCAAGGTGCCGACACTAAGGTTGGTATGAAGGACTTCTTTGTAGCGAAGTACCACAAATGAGTTTTAGGCAACTATGGCCTCTTTTAGTTTACACTTGAATGCTATCATACTCTCTTTTATTTTCTCTCGGTTATTTTTCCTCTCCCCCTCTTTGTTCCTCTCACTTTTCTCACAATCTTTTTTTTCACTAATCTCTCCCTCTTTCTTTTGCTCACTCTTCTTTTCACACATGGGAACCTTACTCTTTTGCAACTTCAATTGATCCTCTAGCATCTATTTAGGAGACAATGGTACTAAGATGATGGTTTTATTGTGTTGCACGAAGGAATACTTTTTTGAGTGGCAATCATGGGTAGCTTTACGTCAAATTACCACGACCTCCCAAGGAGCACATGACACGCATCCATGGGAACTACATCACAAAGTACCTGATCCTCGTATATACCGTTGCATAATGAAAGTAACACTTGCATCGTCACTTTGTTCTCTCCACACTGACTCAACCCCTATAGCTTGTTGGGTCTCAAATGCTTGATGGTGTTTAACCCAAGCTTTCCAACCATGTAGGTACTGGCCACATTGGTGCAGCTCCCTTCATCGACTATCACACTGCATACATTCTCACGTGTGGAATAAGTTCTCCCGCTACTTTGGTCTTCTTCCCTATCTTGTGTGCTAAGGACCCTACGAGACACCAAAAGTTCACCAATGACCGCACCTTGCTCATCCTCATCGTCCTCATCATTGCCTTTGGCCTCCTCCACCTTGTCCTCTTTGGTATCATAGCCTCCTTGGTCATTAAGAACCATCACGCGCTTGTTTGAGCATTGGCTTGCAATGTGACCCACTCCTTGGTACCTAGAGCATTTTATGTCACAATTTCGAATAGGTGTTGAAGTTTTTGTACCAATAGGGGTCACGGATTTCCCCTTCGCTTCCTTGGTGGCCTCGGACTTGGGCTTATCCCATTTGGTGGTGCTAGTTTTACATGAGCTAGTGGAAAATGTGGTGTTGCCTCGCTGTGTGTTCTTCCTCTAGAGTTGCTCTTCCATTTTGATGGCTTGATAGAGCATATCAGTCACCTCCATATAATGTTGTAGCTCCACAACATCGGCAATCTCACGGTTAAGAACGTGTAGGGATCGGGCCATGGAGGCCTCCCTATCTTCCTCCGCATTTGCCCGAATTATGATGATCTTCATCTCCTTGTAATACTCCTCTACACTCCTTTATCTGTGCTTAAGTCCCTATAATTTTTTAAATGAAGATCGAAAGTAATGGTTAGGGACAAATCTCCTCTGCATCATCGCCTTTATATCTTGCCATGTCTCCATCGCAGCTTCTCCATATCTCCTTCTCAAATTGATCTCTTGACCCCACCACACTATGGCATGGTCATTAAATTCAATGGCCGCCAATTTGACCTTTTGCCGCTTGGTGTAGTTGTGGCAATTGAACACCATTTTCACCTTGGTTTTCCATTCTAAGTACACCTCCAAATTGGTTTTTCCATGAAAGGATGGCATCTTTACTTTGACATTTCCTAGATCACGATCATGATGTCTCCTTTGTGGTTCGGGCTTCCTCCTAGGGGGATCATGTATCGGCCCCCTTGGTGGGTAACCAAGGCCTCTTCTTCCTCCTTGGCCTCATGGCTCCTCATGCTCTTCTCAGTCCTTGAACCACTCATCAATTTCTTCATGTATCGGTAGGGCTTGATTTGTCTGTCGAGCCTCCATATTCTCCAATTGCTCAATTAGTTCATGAAGGGGCTCGAGTGCTTCATCCATCAACCTCCTCATTTTGTCCGTGATGGCTTGTACGAGTAGCATTTAGTCCACGGGTGGTGGAAGGTTGGTGGTGGTCTCCTCAATGTTGTCTTTTTTAGACATGTTGTTCCTGAAAGAAAGAAGTTAGTAGAAAAAGTTTCATTTCCACTTGCTCGCATGTTTTGCTCAACAAGGTCACTCCTCTAGCCTTTGTTCAACTTTGGCTTTTCTTTCACTCAAATGAACTCACCCCTTTCGCCTTTTTCCTCTCTAGAATCTTTCCTTTTCGTTTCTTGCTCAACCCTCTTTGGAACTTAATCCAAACTTGCTCAACTCTAGCAACAGTCACAACAACCGGAACTTGAGGAAGGATATTGCTCTTTCAAGTGTTGAAAACACACAAAAACTTTAAAAGAAGAAATGGAAAGATGAAAATCCGAACCAAATGGTATCAAGTGGCCTCTTTCCGATTGCTGCTTCTTTTGGTCAAGAGAGGAGTTTTTTATGGCTCTTTTTTTTTGTAAAGGATTCAGCCGTGCCCCCTTGCTTTTTGACTTGACCGATTTTTTTTAAAAAAAAAATCAGCAAGGCATTACGATAATGTAAAGATAGATCTACTACAAAGGTGGTGACCATACAACTAATTTTTAGCCGTGAACCCACACTACTAGGGGTAGCCCAACATTTACTCAAAGATGAGCTCTGATACCAAATTATGTGAACTTAATCAACTTGTGATTAACCCATGAATCATGTGATGATTCGAGTTTGGATCTTTTGATTAAACGTTGTTGAGCCCTTTACCCTTCACCTATAATTGAGGTGAGAACTAAGTCTCTGTGTGTTTTAGAATGTGAACACCACTACCCGAAACAAGCTTTAGATAAGTTGAAAGAAAGTTGTAAAATTATTTAAGGAAATATTCCAAATGTCTCACAAATGCATCAAACAATAACTAAGATCTTTCGGCTACCTAGCAAGGCCTTATAAGCGTGATCTAATCATATGACATGAAATGAAGAGGTGGTCATGAGTTGTTACCTTGGACCGATCCCTAGCAACCTTCAAGTTCTCGAGGGTGGTCTTATGTAACTTCTAGGCATGGAGGATCGTACCCAATCCCTTCATTGGTTGGTCTAATGCTTCATGCGATTTTGGCCCTAAATCCCATGGCAAGCTTTGACCATGTGGAAATGGACCAACAATGGCTTGGTCGAGTGTGTGTCCACCTTGTGCATAGCCATGCATCATCTTGGTCGAATTATGGGCCTCTCCTTGATGGGTTATTAATTGACTTGGGCCAGCACATGAATGGTCCTTCACAAGTGGGCCGATTAAATGACAAAGATGGATTTCCTCTTTGGGCCAGTTTGGTAGCCGGACTGTGGCCGGATTAACCTGGTTTACCTCTAGTAAACCAGGTTAATCCGGCGTTTGGTACCCCGAAGAGTAATCCGCCTGCCCGGCGGATTACTCTTCGGGCAGGGACAAACCCGATTTGAAATCGGGTTTCCAAACCCACCATCATAGAGGGTTTGGAGTAAACCAACTTTGCCCGCCTATGTGAAATACCCATTTTACCCCTCATATTCCACAAATTTATATATTCGTGTACTATATAAACTCAAATTTTGTGATTTCATCTCAGACACTCCGTCCGTAAACCCTACCCCAAAGTTGCTCCGCCGTCAACCCAGTTTTTCGCCGCCTGTTGCTCCGTCGCTTTGCCGTCGCTCTGTCCGTCGCCTCCATGAAGGAAGAAACGGTACGTTCGCACTTCCATTCGAGTCTGTTTGCTGCATAGTTTGCTGTGATTCGTTTCGAGTCTGCTTACAACCTAGTGTTCGCCGGCAATCTGGGTTTAGATCTGATTTCTTCTAGTTTAAAAGTGATGTGTGAGATAAAGTTTTGATCTTGAAAATGAGCTTTTTGTCCAGTTTCTCGTCTGAATTTCATTTGTCTCAATCGATATCCGCTACCAATTCTTCTCCTTTCTCTTCTCTTTATCTAATTTCTTCTGTTGAGAGATTTTCTCCATTTCCTCACTTGATCATTGGGGTTTCTTTCTGGGCTTTCAGCAAGCTCTTATTTGTGATGCTAATGCGTTTTACTACTCTCTTTTTAATATTTGTGATGATTGATGATTGATGATAATGCCAATCTTCAACAGTACTTGCAACCCAAGAGATGTAACAGATGGATGCTAATTGATGTAGATTTTCATTAGCATCTGATTGCCTTCACAAGGATTCATAATTCTTTCCTACTCTTGGATAGTATACTTTGTTTAGTATACTTTTTTTTTTTTTTTGGATAAGCCAAAATTTCATTGAAATAAAATATTTACAGAAAAAAGTACTACCCCAAGAGCACACACCGCTCTTTCCCATACAACACCTGAATCTACAACAGTGATCTATGCTCCTTTGCTAAATAGGTAACCTGTATCTATTACTTTTTTGCTTGCCAAGGGTCATAGTTGTCATACACAACTCACCTGTGGCCTTTAGTACAAGTAGTTGTCGTCCTTACCATCAACTTATCAATACATTAGCCGCATCTATTATTTTATTGCTTGTCAAGGGTCATAGTTGTCATCATATCGCCCGATGGACGGTACACAACTCACCTATAACCTTTAGAATACAACAATGAATTGATACACAGCTCTTCCAGCGTGCCTAATAGCATCCAGAGATTAAGAGTGTTGTAGTCCATGTGTTCTGGCGGTAGCATAGATGTGATAGCCAATTGTAGCATCTCAAGGTCAGTGGTATCCCCAATCTTCCAAGTCTTCAATGTAAATAGGTTCCTATACATGTACCTTAAGAAATGTGAAAGGTAACTTTAACTCAAAAAATGAGAAGCCTCATAACAGAGTTCATGTGTGTGCACAGTACCCTTTACCTACCTCCGAGATTGATAGTCCTCTAACATCTTACCATTTTAACACCTAATGAAGCAGCTAGTCACCTGTTGAAATCTGTTCCGCACAAAAGAAATGCCAGATAGAAAAAGTAGCAATGAACTAAAGAGATTCCGTTCAAGGAACCAGCTACCAGATTCAGTTATATATCATACAGATCCAGGAAATGTACACTGCCATCCGATTAGAAATATTGACATAAAATCTCTCCAACTGCATTATGTTCCCCCATGGGGAAGATGAAAATGTTCACTTAAAAAACCTTTCGATTGGCGATCTCCTCAAATGTTGGAAAATTCAGCTCAAAAAAGTAAGCAGGAAAGCAGAAGCAAGAAGTCTGAAAATGACTTTTTGGTGCCTTCAATAAAGAGATCTATGGTCGAGTCTAGGTCAGGAATGTTCGCTATTCTCTTTTGAGTTTCACCATACTAGAAATTCTCTTAGGTGTAGCTGTGTCCTCCCCAGTCAAGTCAAAATCTTATTTTCCTTAAGAATCTTAGTCAAGATCATTCCATAAGGAAGACCATATTTTCCTTGCTTCATGCCGTTTGAAGCCTTGAACACATCGAACATGTTGGAAACAATGAGGTCTCCCAAGAAGTTACACTTGGTTCTAAATCAACTTACACCACAGCAAAGTAATCTCAACAAAGGAAACATTTTCAAATTTTCCAACTCGTCGAAGGAGAATAGATGCAAGGATGTGATGTAACACTCTGCTCAAATACAGGCAAGGCTCTAGCATTAGGCATACTTTCTTCAGTTATGCTTTCATCATCTAATATAACTCTAAGCAACTCTACAACATTAACATTCTAAGGTTTCAGCCAAATTCCAACAAAGTACCAGTCCAACTTATCAATTGCGACTCCCCAACAATCTATTAAAATATGCACCACCATCTAAATTGAGTTTAGTTCCTTTCACCCAACTAGTAAGACAAGTGTTATCACCATGAGTCTTGAGATGCAAATAAAAGTGTTGTACGAGTGTAGGATATATTGTTTTTTTAAGTGAACATTTTCAACCAATCAATCCTATTCAGAATTTCTTCGACATTCAAACCCGAGGCCCGAAAGAATTCAAATATATACCCCAACCCATAAGTATGTTGTGAAGGAGGAAATCTGATACATACCTCATTTTTGAGTCTTTGAAGTAGCGCATTTTGTGCGTTTCTTAGAGGTTTCTTCCACAACTTCTAATTCTCTTCAATTAGCCATTTGAAGTGGTCGGGATTTCCCAGATAATCTAGGCCAAGGGCGGACGGATTGGACTAGGCCTGGTACTAGCCCGGCCACCCTCTCCCCCTCTCTCTCTGCCACCCACACTTAGAGATGTCCGGTCCGGGCCGCCCGGCACGGTCGGCCTGCACCTGGCAGGCCCGGATCCAAAAAATTTGGACATTGGCCCTTCCCGGTGGGCAAACAGTGTCCGGTTTGCCCGGGTCGGGCCCGTATCGCCTGTCGGGCCAATCTCTGAGTTGCGTCGGGTCCAACATGGGTCAGGCACGGGTGGCCTTCCAGGTCGATGAATTTATTTTTTCAATTTTGTACTTTTTTCATTTCATGTAACGAAAATTATATTAAAAAATTATTTTTATAAATTTTATAACAAGTTTAAATTTATCAATTTTTTACAAAATTACAAATTTTATAAATGTAAGTTTATAAATAGTTGACAAGTTTATATTTTATCGTTAGGGTTTAGTATTCATGTTTTTGGGTTTAGGTTTAATAATTATATACGTTTAATAATTTATAAATAA
>JAOWBN010108185.1:0-32019 GCA_028565015.1 Pinguicula moranensis
CTCTATGTTATCAATGCTAGGCTTCACTCTTGTATATGTTATAAATAAAGAATATAAATAAACAAGTAGTGAAGGTTACTACAATCATATATACAACATTAAAGTGTCAATACATAGGCCTAAGGTGATTGGCCTCAGAACATAACACTAACAGATTCTTCAAGACATTCCAACAAAAAATTGTAAACTCGCGCGTTTTAGTCTCGAGCAATTACCATTTTCAATTCTAGCATACTCCGGCTGGGCTCTGACAACGCTCCTCTGCACCCCACGCACTCCCGTGCGCTTTGCACACTCACACGGTGTTGCCAGCCCTTGCCATTTGGGGGCAACACCGAGGGGCACCTTATGCACCCCGGGCTTGGGGGTGCCCCATACAACACTACCAGTAAAGCTTTGAAACCTTGAATGAAAAGCTAGCCAATGTGTCGATGTTAACCCTATCGAAGGAGGGAGTGGAAGATGTGATATACACGGATGCCTTAAGACGTTGCCTAGGATACATACTCATGCAACTGAATAAAGTCGTGGTGTACCCTTCAAGGTAAACGAAACCTACAGACTAAACCATAACGACCCAAATAATCAGTGAAATGAATAATTGTAACAGTCGACCTAGATTCTTTTATTTCTGCTTTGGGTTCGATCCCAAAAGTTGTGTGGTTGCATAGGAATTAAAATTGCAAACAATTTTCTGCTTATAAGAAATTAGCACAAAGTATGAGGCCTAATTTGATAATTAAAAAATGCACGCGAATGAAGAAAAAATTAGATAGGAAACAAAATTATAAAGTGGGGAGAAAAGAAGTCCAAGAGAACACGAATGAATTCTCGTCGATCGGGACTCTCATCTCAAAAATGGAAGGGGACGTATAAATTTGAGGGAATTGGACAGTTTATGGCACAACTTTCACATATTTAGAGCAAATTGTGGCGTGAGAGTGAGAAAAAGAAAACGCTAAACTGAGGAATGAGGTGATCTGTAACAGCTCCATCCCCATCAGTCCATTTCCTGGTAGAAGTTTGGAAAGCTAAAGGGAGAAGACCCCAGAATCAAAGGAAGCCAGCTGCTGTCAGAGCTCCTCATCTATCTCTTAGCTGAAGGAAGAAAAGATTGGGAAACCGGTTATGTCATGTTTACGTTTTACGCGCTTTAAATGAATTGTGCTCTGAGATGTAATTGTTGTTAGTAGTCGCATGTGCCAGAGTATCAACTCTATCATCCGAATAGTATATGACAAACGCTATGTACTGTTTTGGGGTTATGAAAGGATTAATGTTTTCCAGACCCTTTTATCCTGCTCTTTCTCTCTGATATTCTTAACCCTAATTTCAACCCTTCTTCCCTTCTTCCCTAGTCTCTTACTTTGATCGATCTCTCGATCAAATTTGTAACCAGCTAACTCTCAAGCTTGTTACAACTGGTATCAGAGTCATGCTTACTAGATCCAACTTTTTTTGCACAATAGATAAATGGAAGAATCGAAAACCTCAAATAATGGTGGATACTACATCTAAATCCACTCAGGCGAAAGCCATGGGGGAAATTGCTTGAGTAAAACATGAAATCACCTTAGGGAAGAAACTAGTAAGACCCATATCCCCAGGGGACCTAGACACCGGACAGAACCAATATGATCATATAGGAACGCTTGAGAAGGAAGTGGAGATGGTAAAGGTTCATTTAGATAGGGTCCCAAATGAGTTGTAGGAAAATACGGAGTGGTTTAAGTCCTAAATAGCCAGGTCAAAATAGTCCATTGTTTTATTTCAACAGAAAACTGATGAACTCTATGGTTAAACTTTTCCATAAACAAAATAATAACAAATCAATTTTGGGTGAACCCCCAAATAAACATGTCGGGACCTATGGAGTTAAGATACCCAAGGTAGTGCATAGCACCAGACCCTCTTTTCTATGAATCGTGGAATAGATGTAGAGGACTATGGTTATGAGAATGTAGATTGAGAGAAAGGCTAAGATGCCTTATACTGATTTTCCCCGTTTCAATGGTAAGTACCCCCACTCTTGCATTGAAAGAAGAAATGGGTATTTTTCATATACACTGGGATTATAAATATGAAAGTGTAGAGCTTGCACGAATGGACTTTGAAGGTGATGCAGATGCTTGGTTTACGAGTTTGAAACCGCCTAAACCAACTAATTAGGATTAGTTTGTTGCAGCTTCCCTCATTCATTTTGACACGGGTGACCGTGACAACTTACATGAAGAATTTATCTGTATGAAGAAGGGAACAATGAATATTTGAAAGATTTACTTTGCAGATTAGATTTCTTAGTCACTTTTGTGATGATTGCACACCCAGAAATTTGGGAAGCATTCTATAAGGAGAAGTTCATTGACAGTCTCCAATTTGAGCTGAGAGGGGCGGTTAGAGATGATAATCCTACTACTTTACTTCAGGTCATTGCGTCGGCTAAGAGGCAGGAGTGATCGGTTAGTTTTCTTGGATGGGTATTGGTTAAGATTGCATGGTACTAAACTATATAACTACGAAAAAATGGTTGTTACCATCAACAAGGCTGACCGACAAGTCAATATACAAGCATATCAAGGTAAGCAAGAATTGAAGTTTATCTCTGCTAAAACGATGACTAAGCTGATCAGAGAAGGAATTACGACCATTGTAGGCAAGGTTTATTCTGAAGTAGATGAAAATGATGACAAGTTTATTCATGCTGAGTTTTTTAACATGGATACAAGTCGCTGGAATAAGATATTATTTAGAGGACATATTGAGTGTAAGGTTCAACTTATTGAAACAAAGTACATAGCTGATAGTAACTCTGCTACTGAAGACCTGAAGTAGCTACTGAGGGATTATACTGACATTTTCCAGGAGCCTAGTACCCTGCCACCTATAAGTAGGGTCAAATATGGTACCATACTGATACCTGGTACTGTTCCAAAGAAACAAGTACCCTACAGGCATCACATTACTAGAAGGATGAAATTGAGAAAATAGTTGGGGAACTAATAAGAATGAGCCACAGTCCTTTTGCATCCCCAGTGTTGCTGGTGAAGAAGCAAGATGGTGATGGAGAATGTGAATGGATTACCGATACCTAACTGGCTTGACTGTCAAGAGTAAGTTCCCCCTTCCTATGATTAATGAACTACATGGTGTTGTTTAGTTCAATAAGCTAGACTTGAGAGCAGGCTATTTTCATATTAGAATGATGGAAAAGGACATGTATTTAAACAATTTCGTAACAAACCATGGCTAGTTTGAGTTTCTAGTGATGCCATTTGGCATGTACAATGCACCAGCTACTTCGCAATGCCTAATGAATAAGGTATTCTCTGATTTTATCCGCAAGTTTGTATTAGTTTTCTTTGATGATATCTTAGTATATAGTCGTAGTTGATAGGATCACCTTAACCACTTAAAAGCTGTACAAGAAGTGATGAGGAGGCATCAGTTATTTACTAAGGAAAAACGTGCTCATTTGGTCAGAAGGATATTGAATACTTGGGGCACATCATTTTTGGAGATGGACTAACCATTTTTTTTTATAAGCCAAATTGTATATAAGGTAATAAAAAGTGTTTACAAAATAGGAAATGATAGAAACAAAAGCAAAAATATATACATACAACCCCATAACTAATAAAACTCGGAAGGAAGAACCTAGAAGGTTGAAATCAGTGTTTGATTGCTTGATCATGAACTATATATCCTGCTCTTTCAGCATACCCTCCACTATAGCTAAGGACTAACCATTTGTTAGTGTCATTTCCTAAGGCCAATCACCTTTGACTTTTATAATAATACTTTAATGTTGTATATATGATTGTAGTAACCTTTTTTTTTATAAGGTAAAGATTTCATTCATAATATAGAGTTGTTTACAAAGATACCAAATTACAAAATTACAAAATACAGAGACTTGAAGGTTATGACTACCATACTCAGAGTCGTAGGACCATGAGGGAGAAGTCAATAGACGATCCCTTGATCATTACCTAAATTTCCTGCCCTCTATTATAGCTAAGGGTGATTTGGTATAAGGCTCACCTAGCGTAATTGAAGAACACAAAGCATCTCCGCATTCAAATCATAGCCATCGTCCGCTCATCACCAAACCTAATATCATGACTGTCACATTGTCAATACTTTTTTTTTATAGGAGTATTAGTACACAACTCTTTCATGTTTGGTGAGCTATCCTTGTAATGTATAGAGGGCATAGTCCGATTGTGCATGGATATAGTAGTTCACTTTCAAGAGGTACCTATTGCTCCCCTCCGTGTTCGAGTTGCATCTCCTAAGCTCGATGTACCAATCAGCACGTTGTTGCTGTTCCACAAATACACAGTTATTTACTCAGCATTTCTCCTCATATTTCTCGGCTGCTCAGTATAGGTTTACTTCTAAATTCAGGTCAGGAGTGGAGTAATTCGTCCAGAATCATTCATAAAGTATGCCATGCAAAATTAGACTAACTTGTTGTCTTCACAAAGGTCCAATCCTAGCTTATCAACTAACACATTAGCATCATTTGTTGAAGAGTAACCATTCGAGTATGCATGACACCCTCTATCCTCCAGGTGAAAGGAGAACAGATCCATCTTCATGAGGATGACGTGCACTTACTCAGAGCATGATTGTTATCGAATACAAGGCAAATTAGTTTGACAGGTATGTTAAATTGACATTCAGACCACAAGGAAGTATGAAATCATTGGGAATCTGTTAAATTATCACTGGATAAGATAAACCAGACTCGGGAGGTAGGAAAATAGAATAAGCCACATAACCAAATGACTACGTATGACTCCGAATATTATCAGATTGAAGGCCTCCCTCTATGAAGTTAATCTGAACACACTCTCAGAGTTCAGGATAACAACAGTTACTTAGCATATTAAAATATCATGCGACTTTTAGGGTGGAATTTCCAGTCCACCAGAAGGAACTGACCAGTTTGTGTCTTTACTTTGATTTCCCACCATGTATTTGTTTGTATCCTATGGCTGCATCATTTGCAAGCTCACTCTTACCTTCAAAAATGTAATTTGTTTCTCAACTTCCAGATATGCCAGTTGAAAGAGATCCAGATAGTTTTTCATGCATCCAGATTAATGCCAGGTGGTTTAGTAGAACAAAACTGCATTAAATCTGGAACTTCGTATGCACTATCAGCCTTTAGTAAGAGCCATTTTTGTACCCCCTGCCAAATAGAAATGGTTATTAAATAGGATCTAAATAGATGTGGAAAAGTTTCATCTGCAGCTTGTCACAAAATACTTCTAATATCCTGATCATGATGAATGATCCTTCTATGCTACAGGGCTGATCTTAAATGGTAAGGCTTGCAGTTGGGAGTGCCGTGCCATAATTATTTGCTTCTTTGGTGAATACTTATTCCACAGTTACCTAAGTTGGGTTACTACATCCCCTGGTAGGATCTGATCAGCTAGGTTCACAATCTACTGGTATGCATAGCAAGTAGAGTAGTTGCCATCTGCACTTCCTTTGAAGATGTAGTGATCAACCTCGCCTGTGACAGGGGACCTATCCTGCAGTATACCAAGAAGGTTAGATATCCTTGTGCCCTCATCATTTCTTGCTGCTCTTCTCCAAGGCATTTTCCACTCCCAGACTCCATCCCTCCATGTTCCAAAAGATGATACCAGCCCATATTTATCAGTTGTAATCCTATACAAATCAGGGAAGCATACCACAAGAGGATTAGCTGTACACCATCTATCCTGCCAAAATCTAACTCTTGTCCCTACTCCAAGGTAGATTTCCACATTGTTTTCATACCACTCCTAATTAAGGGTGTTCATTAGTTCCTTCCACCAGGTAGAGGCATATCCCATACCTCTTATGCGTCCTCCGGTAGTAGTGCTCAGCTACTATGGCTCCTAGATCATACGGAGTCCACCTACTTGCAAACCATGCTTAGGAGTGCCATAATTAGATTTGAGGATTTTTGTGGCTAGGTTCTCCTTGCCCTGCAGTATTCTCTCACCCCATTTTCCCAGGAGCACCTTATTGTAGTTTCCAATCTCTCTTATCCCTAGACCTCCAAAAGATATGGGTAAGTAAATCTTCTTCCATGAGGTCCAACAAGTTCTCTTCCTATCCTCTGTTGTGCCCCAGATGAAATTCCTCTGCAAGGCTGTGATTTTCTTTAGGATCACCTTAAGGGCATAGAAGAAAGATAAATAATGCAGAGGGATAGCTGTCAAAATAGCATTGATAAGAGTCAGTTTCCCCCCACTGCTCTGTAGCTTGTTCCCCCAAGAATTTAGATTTCTTTCAATTTTCTCTACCACTAGTTTCCATGTATGTTTTTTCTGATGGTAAACATCCATAGGCAGACCTAGGTATTTCAATGGAAGACCACTCGTTTTGCAGTTTAGATATGTTGACATTTCCTCTAATAATTGCTGAGGGAGATTGATGCCATACAGAGTGCTCTTTTGGTAGTTGACTTTCAATCCAGAGATTAGTTCAAAATTCTGCAAAATAGCCTTGAATGTAGTCATGGTTTTCCAGTAGGCTTCCCCAAACATGAGGGTGTCATCCGCAAAGTGAACATGTGAGACTGCTATTGCATTTCTACCAATGAGGAGGGGTTGGAAGAGCTACAGTTCTATAATTTTCCTCATTAGAGTAGAGAATCCCTCTGCTGCAATCAGAAACATAACGGGAGACAATGGATGCCCTAGTCTCAAGCCTCTCTAGGGACTGAATTCATCCGTAGGACTACCATGACAAGTATAGAAGTAGTAGCAGATGAGAGAAGCTCACTTATCTAGTCCGACTAGCATGGTGGAAAGTCCATACTCTCCATTGTTTTTAGCAGGTAAGACCATTTAATGGTATCAAATACCTTTTCAAAGTCCACTTTTAGAATAAGTGCCCTCTTTTTCAGCTTCTTGGATTCATCTATAACCTCATTAGCAATTAGGAAACTGTCTAGCAACTTCCAATTCTTCAGAAATGCCATCTGGGTAGGTGCTATTACCCTGTGTAGAACTGCAGCAAGTCTTCTGTACAGGATTATGGAAATTATCTTTAGCATAGATCATATTAAGGTAATAGGTCTATAGTCCTCCACTTTCAGTGGGTTTGATAGTTTAGCCACTGACGTGATATGGGCTGCATTGCTACCTGTTACAATCCTGCCATTCTTGTAAAAATCATGCAACATCTGGAGTATCTCTTCCTTTAGCAGGTAAGTGAAGTGTTTGATAAAAGCAAAATCCAGCCCATCAGGTCCTGGACTCTTCTTACTTCCACAGGATTTTATGGCTTTCAACATTTCATTCTCACTGAAGGGTGCAATGAGGCTAGACTTATCAAGTTCCGAGAGCTTAAGAAACAGATCTATTGGTAGTGTAGGTCTATGCCAGTAGAATTCCTTATATCTCTTCTCAAAATAACTTTTGAAGCAGTTTTTAATCCCTTGCACATCCTCAATCCATTGTTGTTCCTCCCATACACCACTTATAGCTCCCTTGCATCTCTGTTTATTTAACCAGCCATGATAAAAGGCGTGTTTGCATCTCCTTTCTGCAGCCATTTGATACTAGCTTTTTGGTATAAGACACTATCCAAAATTCATGTTGTTTGGTCTGTACGGAATTTCAGAGTTCTTGCTTTATGCTACAGATCAAAAGATATGCTAGTAGACCTTTCTGCTTCTAGTTCCAATACTTTCAATTCTTGTTGTAACCGTTTCCTTTTGGTAGTTAGATCTCTTGGAGCTCCTGCATTCCAATTCTTAATAGATAACCAAATAGCCTTTATCTTGTTCATAATTCTTTGCATGGCATACTGCATATTACAAGGTCTGTTCCATACTTCTTCCACCAATTTAGTATACTCTTCATCATGCAACCAATGATCGAGTACCCTCAGAGATTTAGTACCCTTGTTCCTTATTGAGGTAAATAGGCCCACTAGAAGATGATCAGAGTCTTCTTATCCAGTCCAATTTGAGTCCATTCAGTAGATGTAATATACCAGACCTCATTCAGCAGAAATCTGTCCAAACGACTCATGCATTTAAGGGAGCCTCAAAACCAGGTATATTTCCTTTTGGCCATAGGAAGATTCTGCACATTGAGTCTCAAAACAAAATCCTGGAAGGCTACCATTTCTGCGGCATAATATTGTTGCGCTATCCCTCTTTCTTCCTTTTTCAAGACTGCGTTGAAGTCCCCCATAATACACCACCTTTCCTCCAGTTGGTCCTTGAGAGCAGTCTACAATTCCTGCCACTGCCCTATTTTTGACTGCAGATCAAATGGACCAAAGATATTCACCATGTTGCATATTATCTCCTCATGGTTCCAAAAACCTATGACACCTAAGAATCCCTCTCCTAAGAACATTCCTATCTTCCTAGATTTCAAGTTATTCCACTTGCACAGCAGCCCACATGCACAGTAGGCCCAATCAAAGTGTTCATTAAACCAAAGCTTCTGACACAGCCTCTTGTCCACTTGGTCCAGTTTTGTTTCCTGCAAACTTATGAAGTCCACCTTGTGATTTGCAATAAGCTCCTTCACTCTTTTCCTCCGGCCACTTTTCCCCAACTCTCTAACATTATAAGTTATCCACTTCATTAAACCCTAGTACCTTCTCTGTCTTAGTTCTTTTATTTGAGCTGGGTATATTAGCTGAGGTATTAATACGCTAACATAAATCTAGATAGGTAAGTGGATTAACCATATTTTATCCCCAGATTTTTCCCCAGCTCTAGAATCCTATCAATCTCACACTTTTAGGTGGAAGGGGGGACCTTTCAGCATCAGACTCATCTGTTTCAGACAAAGTATTATTAAGTTTAAAGGATTGTTTTTCCAATAACTATTCCAGTCAACTATCCAACGTTTCTAGTTCCTTTTTATGGGATGCTGCCATCTCTTTCCTTGCCTGACTTCTTGTGCGAGGCCTTTTCTCCCTGGGGCCTAATGTCTTCTCTCCTCTGCTAGGGGAGACTTATTCCTGTTTATTTCTGGTGTCCTTTGCAATGGAGAAAAATCAGTCTACTGATTCTCTTGTACTAAGATATCTTGTTCCTCCACTGTGACCTGCTGGCTTTGACTAGTAAAGATCTCCTCTGCTGCAATAGGGGAAGGAAATATGTTGTCCCATACTACAAGGGCAGCCGATGTTGGCCACCATTCAAGTTTGGGGGAGTCCAGATACTAGCTGAACCTGCATTAGACAAGTTAGAGTTAACCAGATTATCATTTAAATTGACAATGTTACCTAATTAACAGTGTGATTCAGGAGTATCTATTGTCTTGTGCTCAGACACCGATTGTAGAAGGCTCTGGGATGAATCTAAATCAGACTCTTCCATCAATAAGGTTTCCTCTGAGATAGAAGAGGACAATTCAGGCAATAGCAGAGAGGATTTTTGCCTGTTTACTTCCTTGATATAGAGAGAGTATAACTTTGAGTTTAAATCCACACTTAAGGTGGATGGGGCATGTTGTGTAATACCCAATTACAGGAGCATGGTGGCTGTTTCCATCTGATTTCCACTGGTACTTTCACTGTCTAGATAAATTAGGTTGCCTATTGTTTGACCAATTTGGTTCAGATGCACTTTTGACCAAGCAAGAATAGGAATACCCCATCCTTTTATCCATGCAAGTCTGGTATTGCTGGTATTATCCGTTAATTCATTCCAGTCAGCTAATGGAGCAAGGAACCAGTTTGATAGCCAGACCTTGTCCTTAATAAGGTTACTAGTTCTGATCCAGAATTCTCTTCCCATAATATCACCTTACTCGGTCCAATAAGACAAGCCCTGAGGTTGTAGTATCCAGCTCTCTTTAGCTCCAATTGAAAATTACCTTAGGCCATTTTTACACTTCAGGAGACCCACCTTACCCTCAATAAATGGAGGGGGGATTGCCTCCTATTTATCAACTTCAGAATAGGAGGAGGAGTGATCTGTCTAGGCTGCACCACCTTGGCCTTCCAAACTTTCATTTCATTCTTCTGAGGATTCTTCACCTGCTGTTGTGCTAGACCCTTAGTAGTTCTAGACGACTGTCCTTGTACAAGGTTACCAAATGATACAGGAATATTTTCCAGTTTAGTCTTGGACTTGATAACCATGGGGGCAGCTGTAGTATCCCTCCTTGTGTCCCTCGTATATGCATGAGTAGGCCAGCTTCCAGCAAGAGGATACATAGATATATTTGCTCGAAGTTTATAAGAGGCTATCCAACTATTGTTCAGTAGGTACATCAGATAGTGTAGATCCTAAATCTGTCTAAATTTAGCAAATGCAAAGGGGCGGCCATCTTGCCCCTTCTTATTGCTCAGTCTAAATGCTTGCAGATTACCAGTTTTTTTCAGGATTTTTTCTAACTGCTCCAGAGGACAGGTAGGGGAAAATTTGTATTAAAGAAAGTCTCCATCCTTACACAATTGCCCCTCATAAATGACATAGGCCATTGGGGAACATGTATCCTGTTAGCATTCGTATGTTGGTTAAGGACACTGGCATAGGAGATGCCATCAGTAACTAGAATAGGCAGAGAGCGAGGACCCTGTCTATATCTGTGATCTACCCATTTAGGAAGGGGTGTAAGCCTTTCATACCTTGCTGCACAGAATACCTTAGATCTGGGATACTATACCTTAGTCCACTTGACCATGTATGAAGAGGATACGGACCTTGGTGTGTCATGTTCTGGCTTCTCCTCAAGCTCCTCGGTTGATGTGAGGGAATGTTCCATTTATCAATCATGATTCGCTCAACTAACTAGGGACATGGAGTACTTGATATAGAGTTCAAAGATCACCGTAGAGTAACCAAGGAAGGATGAAGAGTAGATAGAGATCAGAGGACAGGTGAAACAGAGGAGACCTAAGCTTGCAAGGAAGAAGTAGAGGGAATAACAGAAATAGAGGAGATATGAGGGGTATGAGAAGAAACAACTCCCGGGGCACCGAGCAGTGTCCTCGGAGAGTGGGATATACGGTCTAGAAGGGGAGATAACAGATCCAAAACCGCTTAGATCTGCAGAAGAATGAGACGGGAAGAAAGATATTGTTCATGCATCCGTGTACGGAGAGAAAAGAGTTGGAGAGAATTCTTCCATTGGTATATGCAACAATAACCCTAAGGTCTGCTAATGTTGTCTCTTAACAGGTACCACTAAGAGGAATTTTAGTTTGCCAAGCATTGGAGCAACAATAACAGATGGACTAATGCAATGCTGAGCAGATATCACTATAGTACTCTATGAGAATAATCACTAATGATGCTTCTTTGACAGATACATGAAGGGAAAAGGTAACAACATGAGGCTTTAAATTCACAGAGATACCAAACCACAACCACACAAAACTACACAGAAAAATCCCCAACCGTGACCATATAGCAGAACAAGCAATGATATTACAGATCACTTAGCTATTTTTTGATGGTGGAATAAGAACAAATTATGACAGGATCATTCATGACTGAGACAAAAGCCTATGCAGAGAATATCCAGACTTTTCAATGGGCACTGATTCACTTAAACTTCAAGCTGACTAAAGTCTGGATCCAGATGAGCTATGGACCAATCCACAAACAACAATTTTGGATTGATAAGGTGATAGTCAGGACGTTGGATCAAACAACAGGGCTGATATGATGATGATAACATGATAGATTCGGTATTATCTTTCATCTCATCTGGATTTCATTACTTAGATATGAGGATCAAAGATCAATCCCACAACTAATCAGGCTAGCAGACAACCAGGATGAGTGGTGTACCAATCCCAGTAATTGATATGTTGACAGTTATGACTCCTGAATGTCATCAGATGCAGGTTGAGATGAGCAAAGCTCATGTTATGACTTCTGCACAAAAAAAAAATGAATCTGAGGCAATCTAAGAAGCTACCAGTTTGAATCAATGTTGTTTCGACCCCATTCTAGAGTATATGGTAGTCATGACGATGATGATTGTGGTTTCAAGCTGTACAGAAAGATTGAGTTCCACATATGTGATCCTTTTCCCCCGTTGATTTTATCTTTGTATTTTTTATTTTTATTCACTTTTGTACATAAACTTTTGTTTCTTCATTGTAAATTTTTGCATAACAAAAAACAACATACCGAAGGCAATATACTTAGCAAATCCTCTCATGGTAGCACTAATCACATAGGCATTCTCATGTTATAACAATTAATGTTAGTTTTATCAAATCTATCATAGTTTTTGTATCCCGACCTCAAACTATGCTGTGAACTCACAAATGTTGGCCAGGCACATGCAAGTTAGAGAGAACGTACAATAAAATCAAACAACATCAACAAATCCCAAAAAATCTGAACATTCAAAATAACATCAACAAATCCCCAAAAAACTAAACATTACAATAAGGTTCTAGCACATGTTCAAGGCAATGGATTCATAAGAACAAGCCAAATATGAGTTCATAGTGGTAAGAACAACAAGGAAATGAGAACTACCTGTTCGGTTGAACAGTAACTCGAGAAGAGCTCCTTTCCTTGCAAGTGAGTGAAAAGATAGTTCTCGGGAAATGCATGTGCTCCTGTAAAATATCCTAGATTAGGGGTTTGAGAGACAATTCAATTCCAAAGAAAGGGTAAAATTCTTAGTTTATATCAACTTATACAATTAAGGCTTTGCAGATTCCCACCAAAAACAAATGTGGTCTCCAGTTTGGAATCGCGACTTGCACTTTTGGGGTCACTATCTTGCACTTTTAATCCCTTATTCCTCATTTCTCGGTTTGTCAATCATCATCTTCAATCTTAAAAAAAAAAAGAGAACTAGGCATCAAATACACAATTATTCATTAAAGATCAGCAGGTTTTAAGCATAAAAGTCAACTATAAGTTAGTACAAAATCAACTTGTCAAATATCTCCAAACTTAAACCTTTGTTTGTCTTCAAATAAAACACTAAAACTCATTACGAATCTTAGGGTAACCCCCATGGTGATACACTTAAACAAAAAATTTGCAGTTACACATAGAAACCATGAAATAATGCATCATCATGCACGATCACTCCATACAAGAAAACAACTCATATCCAAGAAATTGACAAAGTGGGCACTGGGTCATCCATTTGTGGTGCACATCTCCTTCTTAGGTACTAAGATTAAAAATCCATCCTACTCAACTCTCCAACCGTTTTCACCACTCTTGCCTTTTGCCATGCCAAGACAGTTAGTGATTGAGATATGCATTTTTTTTTAAAACCACTACATAAACTCTTTAAAGAAATCATACAATGGACTCAAGAGCACTACTAAATACAATAATTTAAGAGCATTTATATACATCAAGATGCTCTTTTCTTTGCTTTTTATTGGAATAACTATCTTGATATTTGAGTGCACGTAAACAAATTCATAGTTATTCCTCTAAATACAAAACATACTTTTGGGTTTTTATCACTTTTTTTATTTTTGCTTTTGTTTTTTCCTATCAATCACTTGTCCTGACTTGTTTAAACTTAGAGGGTCTACTTCTAATTGAAGAGTCATTCAGTATTTCTAGTGAATCAAAAACTTTATAAAGATCAATCCACTTCCATATGGTCCCCACAATACACCAATTATCAACTCTTATCAGCAAACAATCCTTCCATATTTCATGACACAACACACAACAATGCACTAGTCACCAATAAACACAATGCACATTAAGCACATAACCACATAAGGAAGCCTAACTAAAAAGCAAGACAACGGCACTATGACTCAGCAGGTAAATAAAAAGTCAAGTTCAAAAGAACAAAACAAACAAATCAAACAAAAACACAACATAAAATAAAACAAACAGGCACAATAGCAACAGAGGTATTTAGTGCACCCCAACCCAAACTTAACCGACACTACCCTCACCGAAGATAAATAAATAAGAAATTGAAAATAGTACTCCCTTGGCGCTATCGGTTGTGTCATTTAGAATGAATCAGAGTCATAGGCCACATCCTTCGCCTCCTCAGGAGAAAGAAGTGTGCCCAGGTGAAGGGGTGAGGGTAATGGTGTCACTGGAAACTAGAGACCTCGGCTTTCTTCCATGAGGACTATGTTGGAGTACATGGCATAATGATTGACAGGACACAAGTCAAGCAATTTAGGGACGCGGCCTAGAGGTTATAGAATTTACACTTCAACTCCATTTAGTGCCTTTGGAATCTCTTTTCTTCTTATCTTCCAGACACTCGCACCTGCATCTCAGCAAAAGTTCCAATTAGTATGTCCTCTAATCGATTTTACACAAAAGCAAGTAAAATAACTAGTAACAATTAAAACTAATACATAAAATCTACTTCCCCAAAGAGAGTATATACTACCTCCTCCCCAAACATAAAGTTCATCATAATTAAAGAAGTAGGTACAGCAATGAATAGAAAAGAGGAGGGAGAACATCTCTGGTTAGACAAAAAGGCTTGGGTTTCCTCCCAAAAAGCGCTTCTTTAACGTCACTAGCTTGACATCAAGTTCCTTCAATCTTTAAGGTGAATGGCGGCTTTTTCATTCACAACACCAACCCCAACATAGGGCTTCAACCGTTGGCCATTCACATTGAACAAGCTTCTTTTGAAATTGTTCGAGTATTTCCTCATGGAGCCATCGAAATTTCTCACTCCCTTAACGGACAACGGTGGTGGTAACTTGTCAATCACTTCAATTCCCAAACTTGAAATTTTTTGTTTCATAACAATTCCTTCGATATGGGTAGATGAATGTTGTCTTTTCTTGGTCTTCTGTGGCAATAGAGATGTGGTTGTAACCTAAATATCCATCGAGATAGCAATAAAATTTATGTCCTCTAAGTCTCTTTTCTTGGAGATCCTTTGGCCACAAATAGTGCTGCCAATTTTCTAATGCTCGCACCAAGGCATATAGCTCTTTATCATAGGTCGGTTAGTTGAGGATGGCTCCGCTCAGCTTCTCACTAAAGTAGGCCACAGGCTTTCCATCCTGAATCAAAAGAACCCCAATACCTATTCTTGACACTCCTCGATCCTTGCTTCAATCCCTGCAGCTTTTGATAAATGCTTTGGAAGTAATGATTAGGGACAAGCCTCCTACCCATCAAAACCTTCATCTCGGTCCATGTCTCCACAACAGGTTTTTGGTACCTCCTTCGATTGCTTAGCTCTTGGTCCCATCAAATAATGGAGTAATCTGTGAACTCAATGGCAACTAACTTCGCCTTTGTCGTTCGGTGTAGGTGTGACTTGCAAACACCATCTCGACCTTCATCTCCCACTCAAGGTATAGCTCAGGATCCGTCTTGCCTTGGAAGTGAGGCATCTTTACTTTGATGTTTCCAAGGTCATTCTCTCGTACTTGCCTTGGTGGTTCAACATTCCTCCTTGGTAGAACGTGCTTCATGCCCCCACAGAGCCCAACATTGGCACGACCTCGTGGCACATATGTTTCTTAGCCTCCCACAGACCATGCATCCAATTCCTCATCATCATCATGGTTGGGTTGCTCTTGGGTTTTCTCTTGACCATCCCTAGACTACATTTGGTCAAGTCGGGCATGTAATGGCTTGAGAGACTCGTTCATCATATATCTCATTTGAGCCGTGAGTGCATGGATGAGAACTCTTTTGTCAGCTTGAGGTAGGGGGTCGTTTGTGGTCTCTCCGGTTTGTGTCCCTTTAGACATGATGTACCTGCAAAGAAACAAGTTAGAAAGAGAAAGGAATCCTCACCTCTCCATCACGTGTTTCACACAAAGAAGGTCTCTACGCTCGTGTTTGCACTCAAAGTATGCTTTGTCACTCTGATGCGCTCATCATACTTGCCCTTTTCCTCTCGATCTCCTTTGCAAACGAAGAGTAGAACTCCACAAGAAAATTCAAAGACAGGAATTAGAAGAGATACCTATCAAGAAGGTCCTTGGCCAAGAGAGAATCAAATTTTTTTTCATTCTTTTTCTTCTTTTTTTTGAAGGCTCTTTTCTCTTCTTTTTTTTGAAATCTTGCCCCCCTTGATCCCCTAGCTTTTCACTTGACCAAAAACTCCCTTTTTTCTTTAAAAAATCAGCAATGCTTACAAATAAAGTAAATATAATTCTACTACAAGAGACGCTAAACCATCGACTGTATAGAGCCAGGAACTAACATCATTAAGAGTAGCCAAAGTTTTCTCAATCCAAGCTCTGATACCAAACGATATTAATATAGCCAACTTGTGACTAAACCCAATACCAATATTGGTTGTTCGAAAGAGAGGATCAAAAAAATGACAAACTTGTCGAGAATTTGACCCAATACCAATAATGGAGGTGTGACCAAATCTACGTGTTTGATAGAAAGAAATTCGCCACTCAATGAACCCTTTTGAAACCTTGTTTCAAACAAACTCAAGGAGATAAGAATTTGTAAAAGCCGATGCCACTTTTCTTAAACAAGGAAAGATAAGTAATAAAAGAGTTCATAAAACAACAAAGGAGATTTGATCTCAAAAAACAACTTGAAAATATTTGATGAATCAAAGAGTTCGACCATGATCCCCTTTTATAGGCCAAGGGATTCATGAATAGACAATTAATCTAGTACATGTACATAATAAATGATCTCTTTAACCACACCCCTTGAGTTTCAAAGTTCGGACTCCATGATACACTTCCAAGTCTAATCTTTACGTCATGGTTTGACCATGAAATACATGACTTGGAGCTTCTAGATTCTTCTTGGTTATGGGCCTTGAGATGGATTGGGTTTCTATGTATGGTCTTGCTCGAAATGGGCCTCAACAATCGTGAATGTTTTAAGCTTGGGCCATGAGACATGGCCAACGCATGTGGGTCGTGGGCTCCTTCAAATGGGTTCACCAAGTAAATTATTTGAGCATGGTGCCTTCGATTTGTAGGGGTTGTAAATTTGGCACATGTGTCTTGGACTAACATTGCAAGTCCTTCCTTGAATTTCTTCATTCTAGCTCGAGTAATGGGACCACTTGGTAGCTTCAATGGACCTTCAGCTCCTTTGGATGCCATCTTATGTTCTTGTGAATCTTTAGGCGTAACAAA
The DNA here is from genome assembly GCA_028565015.1 of Pinguicula moranensis. Taxonomy (NCBI): domain Eukaryota; kingdom Viridiplantae; phylum Streptophyta; class Magnoliopsida; order Lamiales; family Lentibulariaceae; genus Pinguicula; species Pinguicula moranensis. The sequence continues at coordinate 17,041 of JAOWBN010108185.1, forward strand.
TGTTGCATTAGGTACCCATAGTACATCAAGTGTTTTTCGAGTAAGATAGAGTATTCTTTCTTGTTTATGGGTTGATTTTGCTTATGCATACGCTTTCCTCTTTGTGCATACCATTTCTGCAATACTAGAGTTATAGGGCATTGTAGTTCGATAGAGAATAGGATAGCGAGAGAGAGTGCAATTTTGAACAATATCTAAATATGTTGGATCTCCTTTTTGACGACAACTAATAGTCCATCAAAAGTGGAAGATTGAGGTGACACGTTTAATGACCTGTCATCTCGTCTGTGCGAAGCCTTCCTTTTTATTTGACATGACAATTAAGAAGGTGACTCATTTAAAGCAAGTGTCAACTCTCTTCCATAGGGAAAAAAATCATTTTATAATCATTGTCATGTGAGATATGTGTCAGATCAATCAACTAGTAGTTAAAATTTTAAGGGATTGTAAGAGATTTGTTAATCTGAGTTTTAACGACATTTAAGATGTTTGAAAGTTCAAACTTTTGTTATGCGTTTATACATTGATCAGCATGAAATCAACATAGAGTGCATATTCTCATATAATGTTATAATTAATAACCATTCATATGCCTGCAGAATCATGTATAACATTGATAATTTCACATTTCTTCTCAACAAAGTCAAGTAGTACCCAAGTATGTCCATGGGTTCAAATAGGAAGAGCTTATCATACCCAGTTCATTTATTATGAACAAAATTGGTTTTCTCCTAGAGGTTTAGTAAAGATGTCAGCTAGCTGATTTTCAGAGTTTATGAATTCAATAGCTACATCACCTCTTTGCACATGATCTCTCAAGAAATGATGCTTTATTTCAATGTCTTTTGTTCTAGAATGTTGAATCAGGTTCTTAGTTAGATTTATTGCACTATTATTATCACAACTTATTGGAACATTTGTATATTCATGATCATATTCTTCCAGTTGATGTTCCATTCACATTATTTGAGTGCAACAATTTCCTAAGGCTACGTATTCAACTTCAGTGGTTGACAAGGCTACAAAGTTTGCTTGTTACATGACCACGACAATAGTAAGCCTATTTATATGGGTTGTTGTAAACTGAAAACCTTAAGTGTAAGTTAGACTTGACTATTTGAGCTTGAGTAGAACCTCAGTCATGGTTGGCTAAGATATACAAGCTAGTGTTCAAACTCTTGATGATTGATTGATCTAGCACTCGAATGCACCCTCTTAAAATGATGATGATATGAAGAGAATGACATTGATTGCTAGGAGAACGAGAAGACTTTTCAACAGCAAAAAGAGAGGTAAGGATGGTGAGCTAGTCTATTTTAAATGTAATAAACATGGGCACATCAAGCCAGACCAACCATTGTTCAAGTCATCAAAGCTTAAAAAGGAAAATCAAAAGGCATTCTTGGCTGCTTGGGGCGATTGCAATGGTAATGACTCGAATTAAGAAGAAATAACAAATTTGTGTCTCAGGGCAGATCTTGATGAAGATAATGAGGTAACTCCTAATGATCCTATTTCATTTGATGAACTATGTGGTGCATTTCCTGAACAACAAATGCTTCTAGAAAAGGTAATTCTAAAATATGTTACAATAAAACGAGATTTAAAAGCTTAATTGAACAACAAAATGATTTGAAAGGAAAGTTGAAAGAACAAGATTCTCAAGATAGTGAGACGTTCAAGTTAGGTCAAGAAACGATAAGTAAGCTGACACTTGAGAATGACATGTTGAAGAAATAAATTAAAGTCTTGCATAGTGATCTCAAATCTTTTGCTAAAAGTACTAAGATGCTAGATTTACTATTGAACTCGCAAAGATATGAAAAATCTAAGAATGGATTAGATATGATGAAGTTAATGAATCATTTGCTCAAACGACAACATCATATCAATCTTCTTTTGTAAAGGGTACTTGAAATACTTGTCTTAGGTCAAATGGTATGAATAAATCTTGTGATCATAAAGACATTCAAAATGACAAAGTTGAAAAGGTATGGATAAAGAGGTCAAGTAAAGAATGTTGTTACTAAAATCTATGGACCCAAAATGGTGTGGGTACTAAAATCGAACTATTCTTAATGTCATAGTTGTGCTAGACATCCAAAAAATCTAAAGATTGATGTATTCTGGATAGCGGATGCTCTAAGTATATGTAGGAAAGAAGAATCTCTTCAAGCATCTAAAGATCAATGATGATGGACAAATGACCTTTGGTGACAATTGCAAAGCTAAAATTGTTGGAATAGGAAAAGTTGGTAATTCCTTTGCCTCCATGTTTGAGAATGTGCTGTTTATTTGTTGCTTAAAACATAACTTGCTCAATAAAAGTCAATTGTGTGACAAAGGGTATAGGGTAGTGTTTTAATCCACATATTGTAACATAAAAAACATCATAAGTAAAAAAAATATATATATATTTATCAGACATAGGATAAACAATGTATATGTAGTTTCATTTGGAGGATATCACTAGTAAGAATGTAAAGTTTCTAGTTACCCAAAAGGATGAGTACAAGCTATGGCATAGAAGATTGGCACATGCTAACTTAGATCTTATTGCTAAACTGTCAAGGAAAGAACTAGTAATCGAACTTCCTAAACTAAAATTTGAAAGTGAACTAGGAACTCATTTAAACCGAATAACATAATATCCAACTCTAGGGCCTTAGAACTCTTACATATGGATTTCTTTGTACCAACCGATGTTACAAGCCTAAGTGGTAAAAGATATGCATATGTAATAGTTTTTTTTTTATAGACAAGCCAAATTTCATTATTTATAAAATGAGTATGTACAATGGTGGAAAGAAAGAAAAGCAAAATACAACCAAATCCACTATGGCCCCTAGGAGGTAGCAACTAGCTAGTATCTATGAGATTAATCTGAGTATCATGCCTTTTCTTTGTACCCCTTCTATATAGCTAATAGCTATGCATTTGTAATAGTTGATGATTTCACTAGATACACATGGACCTCATTTCTTGCGAGTAGAGATGAAACCTTTGAAAAACTAACTATAGAGATTCAAAATGAAAAAGGGTATAAAATAATCAACATCATGAGTGATCACGGTAGAGAGTTTGAAAGTACTTCATTTTGAAACTTTTGTATAGAAAATGGAATAAATCACACTTACTCTTCACCTAGAACACAACAATAAATTAGACTGGTAGAAAGGAAAAATAGAATTCTTGAAAAAAAAAATAGGTAAAACTATGTTATCTGTGAGAAATCTACCTTAGTATTTATGGGTTGGAGGCGTGAACACAGTATGTTATGTGATGAATGCATGATAAGACCAATCTTAAAAGTAACACTTTATTCATAGTAAATCTTTGTTATTGTTTACTATGTGTAGAGTATCCTAAGAAGATTCCTACATCAACTTTAGCATATATTTTCCTTAGATAGTGTTTGTTATTGTTTAACACAAAGCATTTACATCCGAATGTGTGAAGGTAACTAATGTTAGGCTTTCTACCTTTCAAAAGTTCGTAAGGTGTTACTTTTAAGATTGATCTTATCATGCATCTATTCATCAAGCTTACGGGTGCTAGCCAAATCGTTACACCATGCTCAATCTTCTAGCTATTGGGTGCTAGAACAACCATTAAGTCAAGCTCCAAACCGGGCTCAGCCTTCTAGCTTTCAGGTGCTAGAACAACCTTTATGCCAAGCTCCAAACTAAGCTCAACCTTCTAGCTTTTGAGTGCAAGAAAACCTTTACAATAATCTCTAAACCGAGCTCAAACCACTAGCTTCACGTGTTGGATGACCGTACCAAACTCCTCACGAGCTCATACAAATACAAGTGAAAACTAAACTTGGAACAATCCTTTACAACTTTCCATAGAAGGGTGTTTTCTCACACAAAAGAAAGGGAAACCATATATCAAGAGAGAATGTTTTTTTCCTTAAGAATATTAAGATCTAACTTCTTGGATTCAATTTAGGATGATTCTTGCTTGAGAGCTTTCTTGAGAGAATTGTAGATCTTGCTATTACAGAAACATTGAGTTGTAATTGTTGTGACAGAAGAATGATCGTTGTCTTAGATAAGTAGGTGATGATTAGAGCTTCCCCTGTAAGCTTCGTCACACGTCTTTTCTCAACATTAAGTTTTCGCCCAAAAATCTCGTCACTTAAAATTCAAATTGTGCATCAAATTTTTGTGTATTGTTCATCAGGTGACATTTTTGTCCCAAAGAGTAGACTCAACGCGATAGCGGTGAAAACTTCCTCTGTGTGTAAGCTCTTCCAAATAATGAGTTGACTTCTCATGGCAGAAGCGAATAATAGAACTTGGAGTGTCATCTCTTCAAATAATAAGCTTTAGCCGCACACAATCTTAGACTTCTTAGAATAATCTATCGTGATAGACTCGAAGTTCACGATAGATTATTGTGAGCACCACTTGCTTGAATCATATATAAAGAAGTTAGAATGATCTTATAGTAGTCTCATCTCAATGAACACACATCAAACCTTCAAATCAAGAAAATGATGTTATACTTGGCAATGTTTCAAACTTGTTTAATAACAATATTTAGCATGTGTGATGTCATCAAAATCAATTCAAGATTTAACCGAATCATTGAGGATAATATTATTTTTTAAGCTACAAATAAATAACAAATTCTCAAACATGGAGGTAGAGGAGTTACCAACATTTCATATTCTAACAATTTTCTCTTTATTATTGTCATCGAAGATCAAGCCCTGGTAGCTCAAGTGGTGAGAACTACACTTCACAAATGTGAGGTCCAGGGATCGATACCCACCTGGGTCGCAAAACGGAAACGGCCTCTTTGTATAATTATAAGGGTAAGACCGCGTACATCAGACACCCCAGACCCCAACTTAGTTGGGAATATACTGGGTAAAGTTGCATTTATTTATTGTCATCGAAGGTCACTTGTCCATTATTTTTTATCTCCAGATGCTTGAAGAGACTCTTCTTTCCTATCGTATGCTTAGAGCATCTGCTAAATAGAACCCATCCATCATTAGATTTTTCTGATCTCAAGCACACCTTTGACATTAAGAACAGTTTGATTTTGTACTCCACGCCTTTTTGGGTCCATAGATGTTAGTGGCAACATTCTTTACTTCACCTTTCTTTATCCATACCTTTTCAACTTTGTTATTTTGAATGTCTTTCTGATAAGAAGATTTATTCATGCCATTTAAGTTAAGAAAAGTATTGCAAATAGCTTTTACAAAAGAAGATGGACATGTTATTTTCTTTTGAGAAAATGATTCATTAGCTTCATCTATCCTAAGCCATTCTCAAATTTTTCATACCTTGTGAGTTCAACAACAAATCTAAGCTCTTTAACTCTCGTTGCATTGTAACATATTTTAGATTTACCTTTTCTAGAAGCATTTGTTGTTCACAAAATGCAGCACATAGTTCATCAAATGAAAAAGGATCACCGAGAGCTACCTCATCATCTTCATCAAGATATACCACCAGACACAGATTTGCAACGTCTTCTTCATATGAGTCACTACATTGCTATTGCCCCACGTAGCCAGGAATGACTTTTCTTTTTCTTTTAAACTTTGAAGACTTGAGCAATGGACAGTATGACTTGATGTATGCATGTTTATTACAATTAAAGTAGATTGGCTCACCATCCTTACCTTTCGTTTTGCCAACATTTTCAAGAAAAATCTCGTCATTCTTCGAGCAATCAATGTCATTTGCTCTTCATCATCATCATCATTGAAAGAGGGTGCATTCCAAGATGAGACTATGGCCTGAAGTGCCAAACTTTTCTTCCCTTTATTTTCCACATCATCACTCTGTTTGACCATCATCTTGTGAGTCATGAGTGATCCCATCAGGTCATCTATGGTGAGCTTTTTAAGCTCTTTGGCTTCATTAATGGTTGTTACTTTTGGTTCCCATCCTTCTGAAAGAGATATAGGAATCTTTCTCACAAGATCTTCATTAGCAATTACTTTTCCCAAAGAATTTAAACATTTACAATATTCATGAACCGTGTAGACATAGAAGGAATTGATTAATTTGGATCAATGTTAAATAATTCATAGTTATGGGTGAGATTATTATTCTTTTCTTCTTTAACCTGATTTGTTCTTCATGAGTTACTTTCAACTTGTCCCAAATTGCCTTAGCATACTTACAACGTGATATTCGATTATATTAAGTTGGACTTAATGCATAGTGCAAGATATACATAGCTCAGCATTCAAGGACATTATTCTAAAGTCAGTTTCATCCCAATTAGTCTTAATTTCCATCTTTATCTTTAGGTACTCAAGGTCTTCCTAAAATGATTTTCAAGAGTTGATAATCTATTGATTGGGTGTAAAACATCATTCGTCCTTTCCAATAACTATAGTTGTTCCTATCAAAGAAATATGGTCTATTTGTAGGTTGGTCTTCCATAAAGCTAGATGTATTAGTGATCATGATCGTAATACCTAGATGGTTAAGTCATAAATATAGGTAACATACTCTCCAATACCAATTAAAACACCATTAATGTTCTACCAAGTGGGAGGTGGGGCTGAATTGGGTTTTTAATACTTTCTTATTTGATTATCTTGTTGTCTAGTTAAGTCAGGTGCTTGACATTCAAGATATTAACCAATCCAAATGCGGAAATAGTTAATACACAATTATGAGATTTCACATACAATTTGTAGGTTGTTTGACAAATCGTGCCTACTTCCACCCCCAAGGATCACCCCATTGTTGTTCTCTGTTCAACCCTTGAAAGATGAGAATAGCTTTTTTGTGCTAACCTAATTGTTACAATGGATTTCTTCTCAGGGCCAACCTCTAACTTTCGTATGCTAGATCAACTGACCTCCAAGCTTCACTCTAAGCTTGAACACTAGCTTGTGTTTTCAGAATAGTGTTCCTTCCCAGCAAGTAATGAGATGAATTCAAATCCCACTGGAAATTCTTCAACTGTGACTTTCATTGTAGCGGTCAATATTTGAATAAGTGTCATCACTTTGATTGAGTGAGTCATCTATTTGACTCTGAATCGATTTCTTCAATTGGAGACAACTCTTCAAATAAATCTTTTTATCTGAGGTTATCATGACCTCATCCGCTCATTTTATTCATCATGCATAGTTTTCAAGCTTGGCTTTGCATCTCATGACACTAGTTCATCATTGGGTTCTGTTTTACTTTGGGTGGGAAATAGCGTTGAAGCATAGAGTCCGATAGAACAGAAGGCTTCACATTGTGATAAGTCCGATGGGAGATATACATAGTAACCCCTCATACCTTCTAAATTCTTGGAGTGAGATTTATCCTTCAATTTAAAACATCCAAAAGTTAGATTGAATAAAGGATATATTGACTACACATTTTTAATATTTGTGATATCATTGAAATTTATTGAAGATCTAAGCCTCTTGAGGTCAACAAATTACTCAAGACATCAAGTTTACTCGTTTAATCATAGTTGGTGTAAAAACTAGATTTTCAAGCGGGCATGCTCATTACATGCTGCTCATCCAGTTGTTAGTCAAGTTGATAGAAAAGTTTCTTTTCCTATTTCAGATTCAAGTAATTTTTTGCATTTTTTTGAGTATTGTCAGCTAGGAAAGCAAAAGCAACTTCCTTTTAGTTCTTTTGAACGGTTGTCAGAGTACCATTGGGATTTAATACTTTCTAACGTTTGGTCCAATCCTATTTCTTCAAATCATGGTTGTAAATATTTTTTTTATTTATAGATAATTTTTAAAAATTTCTTTGTATTTACCTCTTATTCCCAAAGTCAAATGTTTATCAGTCCTTTTTTGATTCAAAGCCTCAGTTAAAACTCAATTTAAAAGAAAGTTCAAACTTTTACAATCTAATAGTTGGGTAAGTACACTTAACATTATTTTTAGAACTCCTTTTTAATAAAATAGAATTTTACTTTGATTTTTGTGCCCCACACAACCCAACAAAATGGTCTTGCATAAAGAAAGAATAATCCTATTGTGGATAGGGGCATATGCTTAATGGCCCAATCCAAATATCCAAGAGAGTACTCACCCTTGCATGATAATTTGAGTCTGTTTTTCAATCTTTATAACATCTTAAAAAATTGTATTTTTATTAGAACTTTTCATGTGACTGTTACCCTCTACTACGACACTATAACTCCACATGATTTTTGTTTTGTAGTAAAAAGTGTGCAATTTTAGTGTATGGTTCAAATCACGTTCACAAATATTTTAAACCAATCTCCCATCATGTATACATTTCAAGAAATATAATATTTGATGACTCAAATTTTTGTCGCACATGGTATCGACTATTCTTCACCATATAGGGGGTCGCCACCCTTGTCTTTGTGTCAAAATATTTCTTTTAATTACCTTTCTTATTCCGATTTTTCACTGATTGGGCTTCCATCAGGCCCATTGCCCAATAATATTCCTAAAAGTGCTATTAGGTTTGGTACCCCCTATTCTTCAGGCCCAAACAAGATTTCATCTCACCACAATCCGTCTAGACCATCCTTTCCTATGGCAACTTTGCCTTAGCCGCCTAAAAATAACTCCAATCCAGATTCCATCACTGATGAACTCAGCACCTCCTTGTTTACTCGTTGGGCCTGCACATGACATCTCTCCCAACCCAGTCAACTGATTCTCGATTCTAGAATCTGTGTAAAGCTCTAATTTTCATTGCAGTCCAGTACCACACGAGTCCAATCAGGTGTGAGTCCAACCCACTAATTGTAGCCTGATTTCTGATCCCAAACCAAAATATTTACTCAATGAACTTGAGTCATCCATCGGCTCATTAGTTTTGCAAACATCCGAATCAGATCTTGATCTCACATTCACCGGTTCACTAGTTCTCTGTTCATCCAAGTTAGATCATGATCTCACTCATTCTGGAATCATTGATAACAACTCAACCCGACCTTTAACTCGTAATAAATAGGATTTCTCAAACCTCGCCACTAAATATCTATTAAGGGTCTTTTCCAGTGTTAAATCCCCATGAACCTACACACTTTCTGGTGTGAAATCAGCTGTACCATATGAACAAAGGCTAGTAGAGGGAGCTGCATTTCAGTTGGAGGATGGAACTAAAGAAGTTGCAGCCCAAGGGAATCAGCATTTTAGTTGGCCGAGTGGACCTATCACTAGAGCTAGAGCTAAGAAGCTCAAAGAGTCACTCGCCGGAGTGGTGGCAGCATGGTTTGCCACGTTGCATAGCTAAAGTCACGACTTCTACAACTCCAATGAGTCACAAGTCCTCCCCATAGCGCATCAAGGAGCATGAAGACATGGTTACAACCATTTCAAAGGGGTGCAACTCGGCCAAATGGTCACTTCTCTTCCAATGGATGCATACCTTCGCCAAAAGACACACCTCTTTCGAACGATTTCAACCTTTCACGAATGGATGCACCTTTTTACCAAGAGACGCACCTCTTCACCAAGATACACACTTCTTCACCCTGGGTGCACCTGTTCGCCAAGGGACACATCCATCTATCAAGGGACATGTCATTTAAATAAGTTGTATCTTTTCAAACAGATGCATCTCTAAAGAACAATGCATCCGTTCATTTTTTGCACCATTTCATTTGACATGGGTTTGTGCCTATATAAAGGCCATGAGCTCCTTCATTTGTACTAAGCTTTTGATAGTTGAATAAACGTGTGAGTTTGTGTCCTCTTTTTCTTTTACAAAGGCTCTTAAACTTATCTTCTCTTCACATGAAGTTTAGTAGTGTCTACTTACAGTTTTATCTTTTTTTATTGGTTGAGACAAATTCTCTTCAAGGGATCATGGTGGTGTCCCTTTTACAAACGTTACATTGGTTTCCACATCTTTATATGTGACGGGTCAAATGTACAACAAACTCATTTTTATGGTCTTGGAATTTTTAACCACCAATCTTTGATATTGGGTTTTGTCACAATTGTTGGCAAGGTTCGTATCATTTGTATCAGAGCTCAGATTGGGCTAGTTTGCACTTTTATAGCTCTTTATAACCATGAGGTCAAACTCTCATTGAAATGTATCTTTACATTTCTTGTAATTTTCATTACCCTTTTAAAAAAAGAAAAAGTCAAGAACAAAAGCAAAAGTGCATGGCCATCTCTATTCAAGGACAAAAAGAAACGCTCTTCTTGACAAAAGAAAAGAAAAGAAAAGGTTTGATAAAAAATGGCGACGGATCTATTTCTAGATAGGGAATTTTTCTCAATTTGTTTTCGGTTATCTTCTTGTTGTACTTGACCAAGTCTTTCTCAAGAAAATCTCAATCTTGAATCAAGTTTTGAGTTTGTGAGGATTCATTGCTAGACTTGAGAAAGTGAGTCATCTAGAGTCGAGTGACGGAAAAAAGATACACTCGAGAGGAAAAAAGCATGAGTGGTGAGATCATTCGAGTGAAAAAAAAAACTATTCTTGAATGATACACGAGAGAAGAAAACATTTTGAGCCTCATTTTGCAGGAAAAATGTGTAATGACAACCAAGGTGAGGCACCCCCATGAAATGATCCACGCCAAGCTCAAATGAGAAGGATGATGGAGGAGGCATTGGAACCATGACATGCCCGAATGGATCAACTTGATATTAGGGTAGCTCAAGAGCAAACCCAAGAACAACAAGATCAAGGGCAAGAGGATGAGATAGATGCATGGTTGGTGGGAAGAACTTAAGTATTTGTACCCCGTGGCCGAGGAGGAGTTGGATTGCAACGTAGGGGTGAAAGAAGAAACCAACCAAGGAAACACGCAGAGAGACATATACGTGATCGAGAACATGATCTTGTCAATGTCAAGGTCAAGATTCCATCTTTCCAAGGGAGAACAAATCCAAAAGCTTACTTGGAGTGGAAAAAAAGTTGAAATGGTGTTTAGTTGCCATAACTACACCTAATGCCAAAGGGTTAGACTTGCTCCAATTGAATTCATGGGCTATGCTATTGTGTGGTGGGATCAATTGATGACAAGCGGGAGAATGAATGGAGAACTACCTGTGGGAACATGGGAAGAAATGAAATCCATATTGAGGAGGCGCTTTTTGCCAAATCACTATTACCGTGGGCTATTTCGCAAGTTGCAACGACTTGTGCAAGGAAGTAAGAGCGTTGAAGAATATTATAAAGGGATGGAAATTACCAAGATCCGAGCAAACACTGATGAGGATCGAGAGGCAACCATGGCTAGATTCCTCCATGGATTGTACCGAGACATTGCGGACATAGCGGAACTCCAACACTATGTAGAGATTGAAGACATGCTCTTTCAAGCTATCAAAGTTGAGGAGCAACTCAAGATGAAGGGGGCGAGAAAGGTACTACCCGTGGTTCCTTCTGGTTCGTGGAAAAACAAATCATATCAAGGTGGACTAGCCAAAATCAAGGCTCTAAATGAAGTTAAGGCCAAGACTACCACACCAATAGGTACAAACACCCCTACTACTTCAAGATCTTGAGATATTAAATGTTTTAGGTGCCAAGGGATTGGAGATAATACTAGACAATGTCCAAACAAGGAGACCATGGTACTCAATGCAGTTGGTGTGTACGAATCCGAGGATGAGGAGTTCATTGGTTCAAATGAGTAAGTTGAAAATGATGATGAACAAGATGCAGTCGTAGGAGAGTTGTTCGTAGCAAGACGTGTCCTTAACCTTCAAGGTAGGAGGATGTGAATAATCAACAAGAAAACCTTTTCCATACCCATTGCCATATTCAAGATAAGGTATGTAGTGTTATAATTGATAATGGAAATTGCACCAATGTGGCCAGCACGTATGCAGTCAAGAAATTGACTATGGTTACTACCAAACATTGGAGGCCTTACAAGCTTCAATGGCGCAATGATTGTGGCAAAGTTTAAAGTACCAAAACAGGTTGAAGCGCCCTTATCCATTGGTAAGTATCTGGACAAGGTCGTGTGTGATGTTGTACCAATGGATACATGTCACATTTTGTTGGGGAGACCATGGCAATACGACATACGAGCCAGCTATGATGGCTAGGCAAATAGGTACACCATTAATGTTAAAGGGAAGCCTATCACTTTTGTACCCCTTTCCCCAAAAAACGTTTTGGAAGATCATATCAAGTTAAAAAAAATAGAGAACAAGAGGCCAAGAGGCCAAGAGAGAAACGAATGAAAAAGATAAAAGATAGAATGAAAAAAAGGAGTTGAAAGAAAGAAAAAAGAGAGTATGATGGGCCAAAAGAGTGAGTTGAAGAGGGCCCTAATTTCTCAACAACCTCTATTTGTACTTAGGTACTAAGAGGTCATTTTTTACACTAATGATTTGGCCAGTCATGTACCAATGAATGTTGTCTTTCTTTTGTAGGAGTTCAATGATGTAATGCTCGAGGAGGTTCCCCATGGATTGCCACCCATTAGGGGCATTGAACATCAAATAGATTTAATTCCGGGAGCCATTTTACCAAACTAACCAACATATAGGAGCAACCTTGAAGAAACAAAGGAAATGCAACGCTAAGTTGAAGAACTCTTGGCTAAGGGGCATGTGAGGGAGAGTTTGAGCCCTTGTATTGTACCCGCACTTTTGGTACTCAACAAGGATGGATCATGGAGGATGTGCACCAATTGTAGTGTCATCAACAATATAACAATTAAGTATCGTCATCCTATTCCAAGACTTTATGACATGCTAGATGAGTTGAATGGATCATACATATTTTCCAATATTGATTTGAAAAGTGATTATCACTAAATTCGAATGAAAAAAGATGATGAATGGAAGACTGCTTTCAAAATAAAATATGGACTTTATGAATGGTAAGTCATACCTTTTGGTTTAACAAATGCACATAGCACATTCATGCGGTTGATGAATCATGTCTTACGAGCGTTTCTAGGTAAATTTGTTATTGTCTATTTCGATGACATATTGATTTATTGTAAGATTATGTAAGAACATCTTTTGCATATTAGATATGTTCTTGAAATACTTCGAAAAGAAAAACTATTTGCTAACCTTAAGAAGTGCACTTTTTGCACGGACAAGTTGGTTTTTCTTGGTTTCATTATCAGCAAGAATGGAATAGAAGTTGATGAGGAGAAAGTTAAAGCTTTTATTGAAGGTTTGATGTCAAAGATTTTAGCACATTAGCAGCACCTCTAACCGAGGTGATAAAAAGAATGTCCTCTTCAAGTGGAGAGAAGCACAAGACAAGGCCTTTGAAGGCCTCAAAAGAAGGTTAAGTGAAACACCTTTACTTTCATTGCCTGATTTCACTCAAACTTTTGAAATCTAATGTGATGTTTCGGGAGTAGATATCAGAGTCGTACTTATGCAGGAAGGAAGGCCTATTGCTTATTTTGGTGAGAAACTATATGGAGCAACCCTCAATTACCCAACATACGACAAACAGATGTGTGCCTTAGTAGGAGCCCTAGGAACATGGCAGCACAATTGATGGCCTAAGGAATTTGTGATCTATATGGATGATGAGTCCCTCAAGCATGCACGATGGGCTAAATTCATTTAGACATTTTCATATGTCATCAAATTCAAGAACGGTAAAGAAAATGTTGTGCTGATGCACTATCAAGAATGTATGTTTTACTTGCTTTGTTAGATGCAAAATTGTTTGGATTTGAGCATAGCAAAGCTTTATATTCCCAGGATCTTGATTTTGGTAGTATGTATGCTTCTTGTGAACATGTTTCTTTTAACAAGTATTTTCAGCATGGAGGCTTTTTATTTAGGGACAATAAACTATGCATCCCTAAAGGTTCATTAAGGGAGTTACTTGTTTGGGAAGCACATGTGGGAGATTTAATGGGACACTTCGGAGTATCTAAAACTTTGGGCATGCTACATTTCTTTTAGACTGGACTTAGGAAAGAAATAGAGAAACTTTGTGATAGTTGCATAACTTTTAAACAAGTAAAGTCCAAAGTAAAACCACATGGTCTTTATACACCTATACCTATTCCTAATGACCCATGGACTTAAATATCTATGGACTTTGTTTTAGGCTTGCCTGCATCTAAAATGGAAAGGACTCAATCTATGTTGTAGTGGACCATTTTTCTAAAATGGCTCACTTCATATGCCTAGAACCATTTTCTTGGATCGTGAAACAAAGTTCTTAAGTTATTTTTGGAAAACCTTATGGGGGAAATTGGGAACAAAACTACTATTTTCAACAACTTGTTATTCCCAAACGGATGGCCAAACTGAAGTAGTGAATAGAATTTGTCATGTTTACTTTGAGCATTGATTATTAAGAATCTGAAAACAAAGGAAAAGTGTTTGCCCCACATTGAATTTGTTTGCAATAGAAGTATACACTCAGTCACGCACTATTCACTATTTGATATTGTATATGAGTTTAACCCTTTGTGAAGTGAACCTGGGTACGAGCTACGGGATGATCATATATTTGATTGTGGCGGATAAAGATGTTCGAGGCCCAAGATGCATTTGAAGGGTAGAATGGCTAATCCAAAAGAGCCCTAATCCCCAAAGGAGTCCTAAACCCGGATGGAGTCCCAACACAACAAGAAGTTCTGACTTAACAAGGAATCCTTTTACAATAAGGAGTCCTAACCCCGGAGGGAGTTCTTGTTCAACAAGGAGTTCTAACTCGGCAAGGAATCCTATTCGAACAGGGAGTCCTAATCCAACACGAAGTCCTGGACGAATAAGGAGTTTGACCATGATATATGGGCCGAGCACAAGAATGAGATCTATGAAGTTCAAGTAAGCCTTAAATGGAATGATTAAGGATATTTGGGCCAAAGAAATGTCATTTGGAACATTTTCACCCCACAGCCCATTTGAGGAAACCCAAGCCCAAGCCCATGATGAAGCCCACATGGAAAATGAAGTCCAATTTATAGAAGATTTCAAAACTGAGGAAGGAATCTCTTGGATAAGGAAGTTTCCTTGCAAACAATTATCCAAAGAGTCTTTTTCCTTATCCAACCTTCTTTAGATAGAGTTAATTGCTTCTTTGATAGAGTTAT
>JAOWBN010108186.1:0-19580 GCA_028565015.1 Pinguicula moranensis
TGTTCCATAATCTAGAAATCTCCAACTCCAAGCAAGAATCTTGCAACAGAAAAGATGGCGGTACAAGTGGAAGTCTGTCAACGGAATGGTTCTTTGATACTTCTCTTGCTACGACCAGCAGGAATGCAAATGAAAATATCAACAATTTGAGCGGAATTCAGGCATGGGGCAATTTTCCATAGAAGCATTTGGTCGCTAATATTTCATGTTCAAGATCGAATCTTTGTTTGGCAGAAAGGAACAAAATTGTTAATTATAGCTTGTTTATCACTGTAGAACTGGATAATTAGACGTTATTGGTTTTCTTTTTTTCTTCTTTTTTTTTCCTGAGAATCTTATTGGGATTGGTGCTGGGATTGGGAATCAATGGGAGAAAAGAAAATCTATAAATTTGTTTGGTATTGAGACAGTGTTTTATTTTTATCAGCGAAACTTGTAGACTCTCTCCCCATCAGGTAAACTGAGTTTCAGACTTTGCTCTGTTTCTGACAAGCGATACTGGCAGTAGGGTAGGATCTCAAGTAAGAAGGCTTTGATTCTGGGCACAGGACCCAACGAGACGGGTCATTCTATCCTATCCTACCAATTTGTCCCAAAATTTACGAGTTAATTGACTCCCAATTAATTGGGCAATTGGTCCAGAGCAGTTTATCCGTGTCATAACTAGCTGCAGGAGTGGTGTAAAAATTGTATATTTAATGCTGGAAAGTATGTGTTAATCTTGGTAATTCGGGTTTATATAGAGTGTAATATTGGGACTCAACCAAGGGCGGACCCAGAAAAAAATATCAGGGGGGGCCGATTTTTTTTTTTATATCCGGTATATATATTTTGTAAAGTGATTATAAGAAATTATTTTAGGGAATGAATTATTAATGTTGGAGTCTAATATAAGTTGGACGGAAGGTGCGTGGGGTGGCAGCTCCCTGGCTGGGGGTTCGGGGGCGAGAGCCCCAAGTCGAATTTTTTTAGAAATCATTAAAAATTTAATAAAAAATTCAATAAAACCACTAAAATACAATTAAAATTTAAAAAAAAAATATTTTTTTAAATTAAAAAAATAGGGTAGGATAGGGGTAACCCAGGGGTGGGAGGGCCAGGCCCCCCTGGCCTCCCCTGGGTACGCCCTTGCTTCCATCCAAACCAACAACATATTACAGAGAAGAGAAGAGAAAAGACAATGAGTTCATGATTAGGTGTTCTGTTTTTCCAGTTCAGCACTATTCTGTTCAGACACAAGAAAAGAAAAAAAATTATTTGCCCAGTGCAATCTACCCTTCTTCATTGGTTGTTTGGGTAATAGGTCTAAAAGACTTCTTCCATTTTCAAATTCTTTATGGCTCTGCAAGTGGCCATCGAAGATTTCGGGATTTCATTGGCGAATTGCGAAAAAGAAATAAAAAAAAACTCCGATTTTTTCTGTTGCTTGCGGCCAAAACTTCTGCTGACGTTGTGTTTAGGATAATTGCTTTATTCTGTACATCTCATCAATGATTCGTAAAGTCACCGGTTCTACTCTTCCCCAATTCATTATCCTTGAGCTCAAATTATTGGCTTTTTGCTGGGTTTCAATCTGAAAGGGTCAGCTTGTGATGTTGCACAGACGAGGAGGATATTGGTAGTTTGTGAGATTGTTGGGTTTCCTAAATTCTGCCAATTGTGTTAGAGATTCCCAATTTTTTTATTCTTCGGGGAGGAGGGTTTCCGTAGAACCGATTTTTGGCTATTTCTAGTCTAGGAGATCATGCCGGATATTTCTGCTTGATTCGTTGAGAAGGGGTCAAAGGAAAAGGAAGATACTGTAGCACATGAACATGGTTCCATCAGATACGGTCGTGCGGGAAACCGCTGCTTGTTCTGGAGGTTCATGTCGCTTTGGGAATCTCAGAGGCCTCCAATGGCGTATTGATTTGGGAGTTTTACCATATTCTCTTTCTGCATCCATCGATGATCTTCGCCGGGTTACTGCAGATTCTCGCAGAAGGCAAATGCTATTGACTCTTCATAGTTCATGTTCTTGATATATTTCTGTAAAAGTTGAATTTGTTGCATTTTTGCCTACCCTTTTCTTTCTAATTTTGTCTTCAATTGGGTTTACGATTTAACACAGATATGCTGCTCTAAGGAGACAGCTTCTGATTGATCCTCACGTGCCAAAAGATGGAACTAGTTCTCCTCATCTTGTCATTGACAATCCTCTGTCCCAAAATCCGGGTAGGATTTTGATCTTCTTCCTTTTCATTTCCCTATTGTATTCATCCGCATGAGTAGCCCTGTAGTTCTTTTGGTGCCCATCTCTCCTAATTTTCTTCTCCAAATTCACAAGTATAGCATTTCTAAGTTATTTGTTATGTATACTTTTCTTGCAGATAGCATGTGGGGGCGATTCTTCCGCAATGCCGAACTGGAGAGAATGTTGGATCAAGATCTGGCACGGTTGTATCCAGAACGAGGAAGCGATTTCCAAGCAAGTGGACGTCAAGGGATGTTGAGACGAATTTTGCTGCTTTGGTGCCTTAGACACCCTGAACATGGATACAGACAAGGTGGGGTTTGTACATCCTTTTCTTCTCCATCGTTGTGCAGTTTGCCTCCAGTTAGATGTATGAGTTTGTTTGTTTTCCCATTTTTGGTTGTCCTTGTGGACTTCTCATTTCTTTATCTGCAGGCATGCATGAACTCTTGGCTCCCCTGTTATATGTTCTTCAAGTTGATGTTGAACGTCTCTTGGAAGTGAGAAAAACTTACAACGATCACTTTGCTGACAAATTTGATGGATTTTCATTTCACGAAAATGATCTGACATACAAGTTTGACTTTAAGAAGTTCTCAGAAAATGGGGATGAATCCAGAAATGATTTCCCTAAACCTAGTAGTCTCAGTGAACTTGATCCTGAGACACAAGCCATAGTTTTTCTAAGTGATGCCTATGGAGCCGAAGGTGAACTTGGTGTTGTCTTATCAGAAAAGTTCATGGAACATGATGCGTATTCCATGTTTGATGCTCTTATGAATGGAGCTGGTGGCGCCATCAGCATGGCTGAGTTTTTCAATCCTTCTCCTTTAAGGAGTTCACATTGCGGAGTTCCCCCTGTAATTGAAGCTTCCCGTGCCCTGTACCACTTGCTCTCTCTTGTTGATTCATCTCTTTACAGTCACCTGGTTGAGCTAGAAGTTGAGCCCCAATATTTTGCGCTTCGCTGGCTACGTGTGTTATTTGGACGAGAATTTTCTTTGGAAGATCTTCTGGTAATCTGGGATGAAATTTTTGCACATGAAAATGCAAAGTCGAACAAAGGTGTTGTTGAAGATCCTGAACCCAACTTTGAACTTCTAGAGTCACCTAGAGGGGCATTCATTTGTGCATTTGCAGTTTCAATGATACTGAACTTGAGGTCATCATTGCTTGCCACTGAGATTTCAACTGCTGCTCTCCAGAGATTGTTGAATTATCCTGATGATATCAAGCTTGTGAAGTTGTTGGAAAAGGCGAAATCCCTGTATTCCCTGGCCCTAAATATCAACAAATCCAATACCCTGCAAAGTCATTCAGGGATGCAGGAAAGAAGTAAGGTGGTGGTTAGGTCCCAAAGCCTTTCTCCGGATTCAACTTCTCCAAGAACTCCACTGAATGTGATCCGGGATAGCTATTGGGAAGAGAGGTGGAGAGTTTTGCAAAAAGAAGAAGAAAACAGAACTGGTCCTGTGGAAGAGCATGTTCGTAACCGCATCAAGGGCTGGACCGAGAGGGTCAGACTGCGTCTCTCAAGAACTGAATCTGATCCAACCCCATCAAAAAGAGGTGGAAAGATCATAACTGCAAAGCCATCTGTTAGGAGGAGTTTATTGAAGGATTTGGAACAACAACTCGGATCAGATGAAGATAAAGAAGATAGACATCACGATGAAGAATATGAAAAACTGTTACCGGTTGAGGTTATCAGACAAGATTCTGCTGACAAGATCAATGACAACACGTTAAGTTCTTCTGTGAGTGAAGAAAATTGCTCCAATTTTTCAGCTCCCGCTAGTCCTCCTCATTGTGCTCATGACAATGAATGTGAAAGAAGCAGTGTTGCATCAAACTCGTTGGTTGAGGAAAATGATGCTGTGTCGTGTGGCTCAAACCCAGAATTCTCCTCTTTGTCTCCTCTTCCTGTATCTGATCTCCCCTGTGGCCTTGGTTTGAAATGCCCACAGAATGATGATTCCGTAGTGAAGTTAGAAACAGGAACGAACCGAAAACTAACAGCCAGTAAATTTCGATGGTTATGGAACTTTGGGAGGCAAATTGAGGATGGAGCATCTGGAAAAGGAAGTGAACAGGAGGATGCAAAACTATGCAATAATGGAGGCGATCAGAAGAAGGAATCTTCCACTGGCTCCTGTGGAACAAGCAAGGGAGAGACAGTGGACCAAAACGTGATGGTTGGCTTGAAAAATCTTGGTCAATCCATGATTGAGAATATCCAGGTAGTATTCTGCGTTTTGTTACATAATTGTTAGGCACTGTACCGGATTTCTTCAGTACAGTTAAGCCTCCCACCGCATCTTATTATGTTCAAACTTGCAGGTGATTGAGTCTGTATTCCAGCAGGACAACTTGTCCAAGAATGCACTTGTTGGCAAAGGACAAGTTACAGCCATGGCTGCTCTGAAAGAGCTCAGAAATATTAGCAATCTTCTATCTGAGATGTGATGGGGTTTTGTCACGGAGAACCAGAAAATATAGTCATCGGCTTTTTTTGTATCAGAAGACTGATTTATCGAAGAAAAGAAGGCTGATAGCGTGTTTGTAGAGATTTCCTTCCTTTCTAATAAGATGTATTCTTAACTCTTTAAGGGAGCACACTATCGTGTATAATAATAACTTATTCAAGAAAGCTTCAAAGAGCAAATTCACTAGAATGCCTCCCACAAAATTAAGGCCTAACAACTAGAAATCTGAAAATACGATCAGTATTCACATCTCGAATCATTACAATACATTCACGTAAACTTTCCTGACCCTTTCTTTTTGCATCTTGAACTCCTCTTCTCTGGTGTGCTGACTGCTGATAGATTCAGTTGCTCCAATATGCTTCTCTTATTTCCTCAAGGTCAATCTATGTGGTGAAAGCCCGGGAGAAGTGAAGTAATGAAGCCAAAGATAAACATTCGGATCTCCTTTACGATTGTCCACCATCGGTTGCCAGCTTCACCTTGACCAGGTTCCCCTGCCTGTTCGTTCCCAGTAGCCCCATTTCCCCCATCGATTTGCTGATGCTCATTCTCTCCTGTAGGTGGCATCCGTAGGATCTCAAACATCATAGAAACCCAACAAATGAAAATAAATGAAAATGGCCATAGAAGAAGGTCCACACAAGAATACAGATAAAGCTTATGGATGTAAGCAAAATACAGGTGAATATGAGTAACTCTATACGTGCACATATTTAAAATGGCAAAGTAACGATCATTAAGTTAGAACTCATTTTCCAGATTCTCAGTCTTTAAGCTTTATAACAAAAGTAGCAGAGCTTCATCCCATCACAAGTCATCATTCACAAATGAAAACCAGAGATTACCTGCTACACCGGCATTTCCATTTCCTTGTGCCACCGCAGCAGGTATATTCTCTGCTCGAACAGCAGCCCTGGGAGGCTGGGGAGGAACAGCTGCCCTTTGCATCCCTTGTGAAAGCCATCGTACCACGGGTGCAAGAGCTCCAGTTTGGTATCTGCATTACCCCAAAGGCGATAAATTTTAATAACGAGTGGCATGTCAGTTGGGGCGCCAGGTTTAGTAACTCGATGCAAGTATGTTGGCTCTCCGAGATCCAGACTTGAAGGCAAGGGCACCAAAAAGTAGACTTTTGAACAGTAAATTAACTTCTAAAATAGTCAGAATGTAAATGAAAAAGAATAGACACAACTTGTAACTACTTACAGGTAGACAAGTAAAGCCAAAAACACAAGGAGAACAAGCCTCTGTTTGGATCCATCTTGGTTAAACAAGAAAATAACTGCTGCCAGTTTTAAGATGAGAAACAAATCAAGCTGGATAGCAATTTGAAATCTCCTAACGACGACTCGTCTTTGAGGTCCAGCCTGTGGTTGCTCTTGTGGTTGCTCCCCAGCTAATACTTGCACGCTGCCAGCCTCTCTGGCCTCAGGGGCATTACGCTGCCTGATTACATAGCAGGCATTAACTTGAATAAAAACAAGGAAACAGTGAATCACTTGGTAAAATGTTCATTAAAATTCTATCTGTGCAGTTCACCATGCTTTTTTTAGTGAACCCCTGCATCCCACAGCACAAAATTTAAATCCAAATGTTGCATAAATCTTGGAGCTTTGATAAAGTGCATTGGACGTACGTGGGTAAATTGTAAGTGAACGGGATAAGCATAGTAGTCTGAAACCCTGCAACAGGTTGCATAAATGGTAGAGATTGAACAGCATACAATCCAGGTCCCTGATCCATCTGCTCCTGGTCCTGTATCGGAGGCAATAACCCAGGAACAAGAACATGATACATGAGCAGGGTCATCGGGATACTATTGCTTGGAGATTTCATTCCATCAGAGGAAGGAGCATGCAATACAGAGCTATGTGATTAAACAAGAATACATTATGGTTTCTTGCCTGGTAACCAATTGTTTTAGCAGAAATTAACCATCACTCCTTTTCTCTGTAACTTTAACAATGATACAACATTTTATCAAAGTTTCATTTATTAATCTATGATGTCCTACAAAAAAATCTACTACAAGGACTATCATCCATAAAACAGACTACGAATACACATGACATACAGGGTCAGAAGTCACAAACATGTAACAACCTAATGTATTGCATCTGCCCTCTATCAACAAAACTTCGGATAAACAAATACATACAACACATTGAAGAAGTAATCAAAGCAAATAGAGATAACGATGACCTGACCTGAATCTGTTCATCGAACGAGTTTAACGAAGTGGATTGTTCCGCGGGTAATGAGGTCGAGGGCTGAGTTTCGGCCCCTTCCGCCATCTCCAATTCCTCTATGCGATTTCCGAAGAGCTACCGACTACCGTCTTTATTTTTTCCTTCTCACTCTGTTTTCAATTTTATTTGTAAATATCATTTAACACCTAATAGTATACGTGGTTTCCCACTCCGTAGCCAATAGTATCCTGCCACCGAGGGCGTGCGATTGGCAGGTAAGGTACTAGGTGAACGTACAGCAATCGAAGGCCCATGTAAAAAAAGTGAGAAATGATATAGCAAAAAAAAAATTACAAGAAAAATATAAGAAATAGTATGGCCCACGTGAATGAATATTGAGATGAATTTAGGTTGATGAATCTCACATGAATAGATGGCTGCACTATATCATTTTTCACTAAAAGTAGCTGTGAGATATAGAGTAGAAGAGAGAAATTTATTAAATATTCAATGTTTGAAAAAGTTTCTGAATTGTTTTGGAAAAATAAATATTTTAATGTGCCGTGTGCCTTCTCTAAATCAAAAATATATATTTATTTTAAACCCTAAATCAATTATAGAAAAGTTGTCCACACCAGACTTTGTTAGGAGATGCGTGAATAATGACTGATCTATAAAATTTGAGAAACTATACAACGCAAGAAATTGCCACTCCAGCAAAAAAGGCACAAGAATGATTAAAATATTTTTTTCTTGTTCAATGATTGTGTATTTGTGTATGAGAGAGAAAGTGATTATATTAATATTTTAATCATTCTTGCATCTTGATTTGATTGATTCTTGCGCTATATCATTTCTCAATATCTCTTATCATTAAACAAATCAATGATCCTCGATTATTGATTTTACTTGTAACACTAACTTCAATAGAAGTGGTATCATTATTTTCAATCCATACAGTTACATACCAAACATCTCTTTGTGGAAATGTTCTGCCACGCCCGTCAAGTGTGGTGTGGGAGTTTGTTCTCACAAAATAACATAGTAGCATAGCCTCGAATGGCGCATCCAATCGCCGATAGTTAGACCGTGCGGAGTCCAGCCATGTGCAGGTAATCAATACCATACATTGATCTAGACGAGTTCCTCAGTCTACGTCGACCCTATTTTTGTTAAGGAAAACAATGCAAATAAGGCAAGAACCATTGAAGATATGGCAAGATCATCAGAAATGGAAAGATTACAAGAAGGATACACACAATAATTGAATTGATTGTAAATTCATTATGATTTGTAATTACACACAGTTGATTTGTAAATCTAATATCTATATAACATACCTATACCAGATGAGAGGATTATTCAAGATCCTTATCTCTTCACTGTCTTCATTGGAGTTAATTCTTCTCATTCTTTACACGATTCTTCATCATCTTTTGTGACTGAGAAATACTTTCATGGTATCAGAGCGATCATCTTTTGTGACTGAGAAATACTTTCAGTTTTAACATCAATAAGGACTTGCATTGCGCTCCTTCATAAAAAGCACACCACTGCAAGTAATATTGCCCTCTAAATGTCATCTCCAGCTTTACTGGAATGCCCCATATGGCTATTGAAGTTGGCATAAATTTTGTTATGACCAACGTAACAAAGGTCGAACCATTTGTTAAGGATATTATTTGTATTAATCATTATTTGTAATATAGATTTATATTGTTGTAAAATAGATAAAAGATAGTGTTGTAATATTTTAGAATTAATGGGTATACTTTGTAATATTTGTAAATATTGTTTATATATACCCCCACACACATTACCAAATGTGTGGTGGTTCAATTGCAAATAAGTCTTCATTTCGTTTTTCTCTTTCATCTTCCTCATGGATGTCTTTCTCTCTCCTTGCTTCTATATTCACTCAACTATGAAACCAACATAGAAATCTTCAAACATCTTCACCATTTATATACGCATGACCATCATGCATAAGCATGTTCACATTTGAGGAGAATATGAGCAACATACTCTGAAAGCTACTAACACATAATTGCAAGTTCATGTGCAAGTTGATCCCCACGGTGTAGCATATTGTCAATAGGGATACGCCCCTGGAGAACACTTCATGCAGAAAATTGAATATGGACCAGAGTAACTTTCACCCAAGTCTCAGACAGACGGCTCCGCGTAGTGGATGCATTGCCTGCATCTGTTTGAATTGCCTTATATTATATGCGGATGACACAGAGAAAATTGTTAGGAAAGTGGAAAATATAGAAGCGGAATAGAATTGAATTGTTTGTTATTCCACCGAATTGCTATTTTACAGCATCTATCTTCTCCTTTTATAGAATATGAATTCGTATCTATTCTATTGACATATCATGTATTTTATGGGGAGATCCTATTTTTATGGTGGGAGATCCTATTTTTATGGTGGGAGATACTGATTTTATGGGATCATAATAATCACAAGGATCTCCTTTTGTCAACGTCACTATCTAATACTCCCCCTCAAATTGGGTCGTGGGGTTCATGATTCCTAACTTGGATAATACTTCGTGAAACGACCTTCCAGAGACTGCCTTAGTTAAGATATTTGCTAGTTGATCTTCTGATATGACAAAGAGTAGGCTGATCACACCACTTTCTAACTTTTCTTTGATGAAGTGTCTATCCACTTCAATGTGCTTTGTTTGGTCATGCTTGACCGGATTTCCTGAGATGCTGATGGCTGCTTTGTTGTCACTTCGTAAAGGACATGCTCCTTTTACTGGGAATCCAATTTCATCAAGAAGTTTTTGTAGCCATAATATCTCTGCTAAACCTCTTGCGATTTCTCTAAATTCTGCTTCTGCACTGGACAAGGCTACCCACCTTTTTTTTTGCTCTTCCAAGTAACCATGTTACCTCCTACCAGCATAAAGTATCCTGAGGTAGAACGTCGGTCTACCAAATTTTCGGCCCAGTCTGCATCAGTGTATCCTTGGAGATCTAGCTGACCATTCTTTTCGAATACGATTCCTCTCCCTGGTGTTCCTTTCAGATATCGAACTATACTTAGAACTGCGTCCATATGATCTTCCTGAGGCCTGTGCATAAATTGGCTTACAATACTGACAGCATAGCCTATATCCGATCTGGTGTGAGATAGATGGATAAGTTTTCCTATAGGTCTCTGGTATCTCTCTCGATCAGCCGGTTTAACCTTCTCATCAATTTGTAACTTTTGGTTGACCATCATGGGAGTCTCAGCTGGTTCGTAGTCTAGTAGTCATGTCTCTGCTAATAGTATAGGATGTATTTTCTCTGAAAAATAAAGATTCCTCGCTTGGATTGCAGAACCTCAATTCCTAGGAAATACTTCAATTTTCCCAAATCTTTCATCTCGAACTCCTGGAACACATTCGTTCTAAGCTGTCAAATATCCTCATCATTATTATCTGTGATAATCATGTCGTCGACATAAATAATTAGGCAGGTGACTAGTTTGCCTTTCTTCTTAAGGAATGTATGTTCAGAGTTGCTCTGTATATAACTGTATTTCTTCATGGCTACTGCAAATCTTTTAAACCAGCATCGTGGAGATTTTTTGAGGCCATACAATGCCTTCTTTAGTCTGCATCCTTGACCCTTTACAATGTTCTCTGAAAAAACAGGAGAAGGTTCCATGTAAACTTCTTCCTGCAGATCTCCAGGGAGAAATGCATTTTTAACATCAAATTGATGTAAAGGCCAATCTAGGTTTGCATCTATAGAGAACAAAACACAGATAGTATCAAGTTTGGCCACAGGTGAGAATGTCTCCGCATAGTCAACTAAATAGGTTTGTGTATACCCTTTTGTCACAAGTCATGTTTTGTATCTCTCAATTGAGCCATCTGCACGGTGCTTTACTGTGAATACCCATCTGCCACCAACTATTTTTTTTTTCAGAGGGTAGTGTACATTTGTCCCATGTACCATTTTTCTCAAGTGCCTTCATTTCTTCATTCATAGCTTGTCGCCACTCGACTTTTTCTTGGGCTTCAGTTACTGTGAACGCAGTTTTGTGATTTCTTTCAATCTGAGGTACAAACATGGTCGGATCGATGTGAAAATTTAATTTTAATAAAAAAATGTTTGTCTAACAAAAAATGAAATTGTTGCCTTTAAATAGGCTTACAAAGGAACAAAAGTCTCCTAGTGTAGTTGGAGTCTTGACTAATTAAAATCCTAAAAGAATTGGAAACTTCCTTATGGGAAAAATTCATCCTTATTTAATTCCAACAAAGTAGGAAATTAACTAATTAACTAAAAATTCGAAAATCTCACTAATAAAATTAATTAAAATAATTAATGGAAATAAACACTCTTCATTTGCAACTCCTAGCAGGGGTCGTGACCTCCCACATTTGCATCATCCCATAAGCTCGATCTGGTCTCCATAAGTCGCATGCCAACTTCCAGTTTGAGAACAGTATGTTCAGAAATTATCATCTCACAATCGGACCGTTATAACTTCATATCCCTTTGTCACATTATGGATTGATAAGTATTCTATCACTTGGTAAAATTTCAATTCGATTGGAATGGGTTCAGACCTCAGATTGCCGATAAAACCGACGTTGCACAGTGCTGCAAATAGCATATCGGGACTGATTAAGAGTAGTTATTCCAAAATTCATATCTCACGCTCTGACCGTTAAAATCCAATCTTCTTTGAACAGAAAGACCTTCAATAAGTCTTCTGACTCCATTTAAATTTTCAGATTGATCCGACCATGTTTGTACCTCCGATTGTCAGAAAGCACAAAATTGCACTTTCTGTAATTCACATTACAAGGGCCAATTATTTTAAAATATGCAAGAATCCAAATTCGTCCCGAGCCTCCAACAATCATATCACCCTGTCTCAACATATGCAAGCGTTGATACAAGGCTTGAGTGTAGCCAAATGGAAGAAAATGGCTCTTCAACTTCTTATTCATCTTGTCCTAACTCACGATTTTGGAACGACGCCCCCGCTCACGAGCACGTTTCTCTTGTTCCCACCAAGCAGAAGCTCTCCCTTTGAGTTTGATGACAACAAGCTTCACCTTTTATGTCTTCTGGAATATCTTTATATTCAAAGATTCGTTCCACTTAATGCAACCAATCAACGAACCCTTCAGCTTGCAAGGAACCGGAGAATTCATGCAACTTTGCTTGGATATAATTTGCTCCAACCTCCATGAGAACGTGCCCTGAAGTTAATGTATGGTTCTCAACTTATTTGACTCCAAAAAATTCAAAAAAAATCGATCAAAAAGCAAACTCAACAGCAACAAGACAGCGATCCGAAAAAATAGGGGAGGTTGTCCAAGCTTGAGATAAGATTTGTTTTCTTTATTGCCAACTCACCAAATTCGACCCATCCTTCAAGTAATCACCTCCTAGGCTTCCTTTTGTTCATATTTTCATGATAATTCAAGGCCATCAAAGTAGTATCAGAAAAATAATCACTTTTGTACTCAACTGGTTCGGATGGCTCGGATGCTCCTGTATCAATTATATACATATATGTATGTATATGTATATATATTATACATATATGTATGTATATGTGCATTTCAAAATGAATTTCATCATCTTCCATCCATCCAACTCAATTGGAAAATTCGACCATTGTAATATTTATGTACTAAAATGAAGATTATATTCTTATACTCCTCGATCTTATGTACTTGACGACTTATCTAATTTACGTGTTACTTATATTTCATGAAATTAAATCAAGGTTATGTTTGTATTAGCTTATGCATTTTCAAAAGTGTTATGATGTAAAAGAATTAGTAAAATCAGCTTTTTAAAAAATTTAGAAAATTATTTATTAAAATAGGTCAAACACCTTATATTTTACCACGAAATTCATATATAAGTGCTTTCAACTAAGGGTAGATTTTGGGGGCACAGGCCGGGCCCAACCCACCATGTATTCACCCTTGGGCCCCACTTTTTAAAAAATAGAGTAAGGCTAGGCCCTTTTTTTTTATAGGTAGTAATACCGCTGGCCCAGGTTGCATGTAATTTGTGTCCTGCCCCTTAAGCCTTACTGCGTGCACTGGGGAGCAAATAACCACTTTCGACTACTAGCCCCAGTTACATACCACCTACTCGGTATCCCAGCTGGAACCCGTAAAGGAGCCCATCCAGACTAATCCAGATAACAATGCAGAGCTTCGGCCTTCGACACACATGGCTTGCCTAGTGAGATCGAGGGTTCGAAACCTGCTGGTTACCCATCCCCATGTCCTGAAAAAAAAAATAGTATCCTAAAATGAAAACAACAACAACTTAGGATTGGTAGAAATTAGGGATCTTTTAGTCTTTTCGGACAGGTAGGTATACACAGAGTCTCACTCTGTGCTTACTGCTAGACTGAGGTCTATTCTTTGATGTTTCTTTTGTGAGTATCTTCGACATTTTTCTCTAAGTAATTCTTGAGCAGCTTGTTCATAAATTGGATGATGGATTCTTCAAGTTTTGTGCGATTGTCTGTTGTCGGTGGTAAATGATTGGTAGAAATTGAATGATGGAGTTCTGTGTGATTGTGCTGCTGTGTGTGGTTGTATCTTGTATTAATATCTTAGAGGGATTATAATGTGATACTAGATAGCGAGGTGGAGAGGGGTAATGGGGAGTGATAACTAGTAGGGTGATTCGTGCAGTGCAGTGCAACACTGCAATAGTGCTTAGTAAATTTATTTGAGGTTTCAAAAGTTGAATGTGTTAGTAAATGCGAACCTCACAAAATACAAAATATGAAGGCACCACACCTCTTGTGACTTGGGCACAATGCAAGTAATAAGTGTTCAGTCCAATATCTATAATATAAGTATATCACACACAATCAAACAATAGAGAGAAGAGAGACATATATATATGTGTGTATGTATATGTTTCCAACAAATTTATTGTTGTCGTAATAATTGAGTTCTCAACTGCCCAAATGCTATGATTTCAGATAATCATCAAAATGAATCGTGTGAAGTTTTTAGCATATGCTATATGTATATATGTATGGAAGACATGACTTCTTATCAAATAAAAATTGAAGGCACTAGCTTCGAAGAAAATGTATTGAAGGAACTGGTTATTATTATTTTTTGGTGTATAAATTATTGAAACATAGAGAATATTGTATATAATGTATTAAAGGCAAAAGTTTTTGGCTGCTTTCTTTTTTATTATTGCCATTCAGAGCCTTTTATGAGTTGTTTTGTGCAGCCTTCTTATGCTTATAATTTGCTTATAAGAACCTTTTTTTTTCAAAAAATGAAGAGTTATTTTTTGAAAAAAAGTTTTTATAAGCCAATTATAATTTTAAAAAGGCTGCGCAAAATAGGGGCTTAGTCTTGCTCTTTCGATGACTTTTTGCTTATTTATTTTTCGTCATTTTATCTTTGTACAGTGATTAAAGATGGATGCATATAAAAAAAGAAAAATAAATTAAAAATCATTTATTCATTATTCCAAAGAATGGAAACTTCTACAAGTTAAGATTATCACTCTCAGTCCCAACCACGAGGGTTGTTCCATGGTGAATCGACTGGACACTCAGGGCTTGTCTAGAAGTTCAGAGATCGAACCCTGCTGGTAACGCAAGCCTCGTGTCCACGACAGCGGGCGCCTCTGAGTGAGGTATCGTTGGCCCGTGCAGTTACCTGGCACGTGAAGGGATGTCGTATCCTCACGGCCTCTAGGAATTAGTCGGAAATACTTGTGGTGGGCTCGGATATCCTTGATTATCAAATAAAAAATCACTCTCAATCCCAAATAATAGAAAATGAAGTTGTTCTTCCTCCTTTTGAGCATGACCCAACTAGAGCTGAGAATAAAGTTGTTTTTCCTCCTCCTGAGCATGATCCGAATAGAGCATAGAATGAAGTTGCTCCTCCTCCTGAGTGTGATCACACAAGTGTGAAAATTAAAGTTGTTGATTTTGAGCGCGATTCTGGCAAATGAAAGTAAATTTATCAATATCGTACTAATGATATTGATGCAGTGAGGCGAGATTACATATAAAAAAAAGCATTTCAACCTAATTTAAAGGTGTATCCTTCAACAATGTTTGGAAAACGAAGGGATTAGTCGATTTCAAAAATCTTGGGTCAAACAGTATCATTGGTTAAAGTATTCACCCGCGAAGGATATTGTTTATTATTTTTCGTGCTTCTTATTTGATGATGGGAATAATACATTTACGTTGATTAGATTCAAAAGATAGAAACATGTTAATGATGGAAAAAATTATTCATTGCTCGAACATGCTGGAAAGAAAAATTCACACATAGCAATGTTGTGGGTCAAACAAATTATTTTGATAATACAAATCTACATATTGACAGAGTGCTTGATCCATTGAAGCCAAAAATGAATCGAAAAAGACGTTTGAAGCTTATGGCTACAGTTGAAAGCATCCGATGACTTACTCTCCAAGCTTGTGCTTTGAGAGGATAAAGAAAATCCTCTTCTTCCAATAATTAAGGTAATCTTATTGAGTTGATTAAATTATTGCAAATAATGGATGTGATTTGGATGTAGTTGTTGCAAAAATCTACTTTGAATGTCACATATGTTTCACCTATGATTCGAAAAGAGAGTTTTTGAATATTTTTACTGAAAGAGTATGACAAATAATACGCGAGGAGATTGCTGATGAAATTTTTTGTATTTTAATTGATGAAGCAAAGGATATTGCAAATAGGTGTAGCAAATGACTATTGTGTTAAGATTTGTTGATGCTGGTGAAATTTTGAAAGAATATTTCTTTGAAATTGTTTACATAAAGAATATTGTTGCCGCTACACTGAATGATGAAATATCTAATGTATTGAGCTAGTATGACTTACAAATATTTAATATACGGGGTTAGGGGTATGGTGGAGCTAGCAATATACGGGGCTTTTGGAATGGATCACAAGCTTTTTTTGTAGAGTGCTCTTATGCATATTACATTCATTGTTTTATGCATAGATTGCAGTTAACATTGGTTATTTTTGCTGAAAAATTAGATTATGTTTGATATTTTTTTCAAGAATTGACTATTATTGCAAGCTATGTTAGTGTTTCTCCTAAGCGTTATAATGAGTTGCATTCTGCTAATACTATTAAGATTAGAGAAGCAATAACTACACGTGAACGTCTTAGGGGTAAAGGAGTTAATCTGTTAGGTATTGTGCATAGGTCTGGGAAAACTTGTTGGAGTTCTTATTATGCTTCATTATGTGACTTAGTTGACCTGTATGATTCCGTGATTGTGCTTTGTACGAGCGTGTGAAGGGAAAATAATAATAATCCTTCACGTGGTGAGGCTCGTAAGCATTTGGAAGTGTTCAGGACTTTCAACTTTGTATTCATCTTACACATAATACACAAGATTTTAGTTGTGATTAATAAATATGCTTTGTCGAGTTTTGGAATGCAAATGTCTCAATATTTTGAGTGTAATGAATCTTGTCTCTAATTCCAAAGTTTTACTTAAAAAATTGAGGGATGATTTTGATTCACTTTTTTTTATCAGCAATTATTGTTTGTGAACGTAATGATATTGATATACCGGTTATGAGTAATTTGCATAAGGATCCTGAGGGGCGTATTACAGGCATCACATTTAAGCACCGCTACTTAGTTGAAATGTTTTATGCTGCAATAGATCGTAAAATGGAGGAGACCGATTATAGATTTGCTGATGAAACATTAGAACTTCTTAAGCTTAGTACTATTTTGAATCCAAAAGACAAGTTTAAATCATTTCAGAATGATCATATTCATCGTCTTGTTGAAGAGTTTTAACGCGATAGTTTTTGTAAATAAGAGTTGCAATATTTGAGAATTCAGCTGCAATATTACAATGTTGATTTACTTTATTATGAACGCTTTTAAGGTTTATCAAATATTTTTGAATTATATAAGATATTTTGACTGACACAAATAAGGTGCAAGACTACCATTTAATTAACAAATTGATTTGTCTTGTTTTGACACTTTCTATTACTATTGCGAGCGTCCATGTTCAGCCATGAAGTACAAAGGCATACTTTGCAATACAATAAAAATTATTTCAAACTCGATGTCTTTTATATTGAATAAAAATTATCTATAATCATTAATTTTAATTTTGTTATTGATAAACTTTATGGCAAGAATAATCGTCAAAGGCAAAATATTTAATAATTTTTATTGTAAAATTTTATATATTTATATATTTTAAGCTGATAAAATTATTTGTTTTCATAACTATTAAACAAATCAATTATTCAATTACTCACCCCACCCCACTCCAACCCAAATTTATTTTTTTTACATTGACCCTTAAAATATTTTTATACCCCCTTAAAAAATTTCCCCCCACCCCTGATCCGCCTTTGCTTTCAACAGTAAAAATAACAGCTAATCCTATGTAAACGCCTGAACCTGAAACTACTTTTCAAAAACTGTTCTAAACAACGCCAAACAGTAACAATCTCGAGGCCAAGTACACGTGTATTACCACCATAAATTAAGATTTATTGAAAGGGTTTTGCAGCCTAATTTTTTTGCGCCGCCTTCTTACAATTATAATCCAATTATAATCATTTTTTTTTAAAAAATAACTCTTTATTTTTTCAAAAAAAAATTATTATAATCCAATTATAAGAATAAGAGGCTCTGCGCAAAACACCCCTTTAAAGACTCGTATCCCAAAAGGAAAATAAGAACAAGGTAATAAAAGAAAATGAAGACCAAGAGATCTAGCTTAGGCTCTACTTCTATCGAATCAGCGGAGTTGAAGAAATCGCTATTTCAAACGTGGTAAGATATCAAGGTTGGCTGCATAGAATCAGTTGAATCTAATTCTCACAACAATCTATGTTTGGTCCTACAATCCCACCACTGCATGAGTCACGGAGCAAGTACTAGGACCTTTATTGTGCCTTGGCTGTTTGCGGTTAGCATAGTCGGGCTATCGCTTTTCCAGCAGACGGCGCTAATGAAGTACGACCTTGCCTCTTCCTCGGCCTCATCGGCCGCTTCAGAATTCACAAATCTATGCCATGCAGCTGGTTTAGAGATAGCCTGCCAATTTGATCACTTGTCAAGTAAGTACTAGCGAAGTCGATTGATCAGATGCACTGAACCATTTGGATGGAAATAGCTACCTTGTGATAGACGAATACTTCGTTTGTTTCACTACCACATGCAATGTAGTCACTGTTAACTGTTAGACCGACAAAGTTCTTCTCATTTGTATGGCCCCTGAACATGCGTAGCTGAAGAAAATGCAAACGATGAATCAGTTTGAACACTGTTGCAGTATCTAGAGTTCAATAAGGTGAATGAGGCCAAAAGAATCAAGAAAACTATGTTTATATATCTACTGAAAGATCAACAGAGAATTTCACTTGAATGTATATTTCAATAAGTTTCATCACCAAAAGAATAAAAGCTTACTGGTACGTTTTCCTTAATATCCCACAGTCGTAACGTACTGTCTGTAGAAGCTGAGGCAAGCTCATTATTGGATAAAAATTTAACATACGATACAGCCTTCCTATGCCCACTGAAAATATGTAATGGCTCGTTGGTTTTTCTCAAGTCGTAGTAGTGAATATGATGATCTGCAGAACCAACCTGCAACAGAATTAAAAAAACAAATGTAAACTCAAATGTCATATGACTGGCAAGAAAAAATTCAAACCAGTTCCTGCAGGAAAACAAGTAAGATTACCGCTATGTGAAGATTCGA
This sequence comes from Pinguicula moranensis, assembly GCA_028565015.1. NCBI lineage: Eukaryota > Viridiplantae > Streptophyta > Magnoliopsida > Lamiales > Lentibulariaceae > Pinguicula > Pinguicula moranensis. Next base: position 18,658 of record JAOWBN010108186.1, read on the forward strand.
TCCAGGGTTATACTTGACAGAACATATATTGGCTTTCATGTCAATGTTCAAGGCACTTGCTTCTTGCTTTGTGCACCATACTTTGACCTGTTGCACGGTTGAATTTATTCAACATAAAATGATAATTATGGAGAATGAATACATTCAATAAATGACATTATTTAAGATGAAACCTTATAAATATAACTAGATTGAGGTTTTCTGATAAGCAAACATAACAAGATGGAGTCAACTAAGAACATGATTAACTTACTGGATCGTTGACTTCAAGATTTATAGATGGCAAGCAATATTCGAGCTTCTAACAGAAAATAATGGAGTTTGCATTTCCAGTACCTTGCAATCATCACTCCCAGATACAAGCATTGAAGAATCTGTACGTGAAAAATCCACACTCCAGGCTCGTTTTTCATGCTCTTCATACTCCATTACACTCTTAAAAACAGCAAAAATCAATAGAGCTTGAGAGTGTCTCCAAGTAAGCTTGAGCAATTTTGCAGATTAAACGATAAACTGAAAACGCCAAAATTTTCAAATGCTACCTGTCGAGTTGTCACATCCCACACTGTTACTATGCCTTCATAATCGCTGCTGGCAATGTAATTTTTGGTGTACTTGTTCCAGCTTAAACAGCAAAGTTTTGACCGGGTGGACATCTCTGCAACTGGACATTGCGCATTAGCTGATTCATTAACTACCTGGAGACAAAATGCAACAATTAGAAAAGTAAATAAGAAAATAGCTTTAGCAGGTAGCCCCAATAGATACCATCGATCAGTCTAAAAAACGTTTCATCTTCCTGCTCATTGGTCTGTCGCATAGTAATTCTAATATAAAAAAGTAGTGTTCTAGGCATGGATCTAGTAGCTGAGTGAAGTAATGAATACTTACTGATGAAAATTCAAAAATCTTGATACGCCTTG
>JAOWBN010108296.1:0-19578 GCA_028565015.1 Pinguicula moranensis
AAGGCGGTTGTCCATTCATCCCCCGGGCGAATACGTACTTGATGGTATCCGCTTTTGAGATCCAGCTTGGAGAAGACCGCTGCACCACTCAGCTGATCGAGTAAATCGTCGAGACGAGGGATAGGGAAGCGGTACCGTATTGTGATTTTGTTGATTGCCCGGCTGTCGACGCACATCCGCCACTCGCCATATTTCTTGGGGATGAGTAAGGCCGGTACGGCACAGGGACTGAGGCTTTCGCGGATATGGCCCTTGAACAGAAGTTGTTCCACTTGTTTCTGAAGTTCATTGTGCTCCACAGGGCTCATTCTGTAGTGAGGACGGTTTGGTAGTGCGGCCCCCGGTTGAAACTCGATTTGGTGCTGAATATTTCTGAGTGGCGGTAAACCAGCAGGCAGGTCGTCCGGGAAGACATCCGCAAAATCTTCTAACAGCTGTGTCACTGCAGGGGAGATAGGGCTGGTCGGGCATGTTTCTTTACCAATTAGAAGATAAGCAATTGGAGCATCCTGAAGTTCTTGGACACAGCGAGCAAGACTCAATAGTTTTGAGGAGGCTTCAGGGGTGTGCTGTTCAGAACGCCCATTAGTTAACGTGATCTTGACACCCTCAAACAATAAGTTGTGTGTGTTGAGGAAACCATCATGTGTGACCCGACGATTGAATTGCCAGGGTCGACCTAGGAGTAGATGACAAGCATCCATGTCCACGACGTCGCACCAGAGTGAATCTTTGTATCGTTTACCAATGGAAAAGGTGATCTTGGGTTGCTCGTTGACGGACATTTCTCCTCCGCGTTTGAGCCACGCCAGGTGATAAGGTCGGGGGGTGACTCTGTTGGGATTGCCAATTTTGTAACAGCTTCTTTGGAGACCACGTTTTCACAGCTTCCACTATCTATGATGAATTTGCATATTTTACCCCCAATGGTGCAGGAGGATTGGAAGAGCTCATGACGTTGTGCATCTGTGGCGGGAGCTCTGGGTGCAAAGCAACTGTGGCGTAGGACGAGGTTCACGCCCACATCCCCTTCTTTGATTTCTTCTAGAATCTCGTCAAACACTGGATTAGTGAGCATCGACACAGGGAGTGGATCTTGCCAAACATCATCGGTGTCAGTAAGGAGCACACGCTTCTCCTGGCGTCGACAATCCACCTACTTATGTCCCACATCTCCACAACCGAAACAGCGAATACCACCAACGCCTGGCCGACTGGTGTTTGTTTGTGCAGGGATAGGTAATGCTTATGGAAGGTCCGCTCTACTGGCCGGTCTGAAGTGTAATTTGGATCCCCCTGTGTTATTGTGTAACATAGTATTAGATGAGCGGCGCAACTGTTTCTCCACACTGAGGGCACGCTGGTAAGCGCTGGCCACCGTACTGGCATCAAAGAGATTCACCACATCCTGGATTTGGACACGCAGGCCACTAACATAGCGTGCCACGAGCTGGTCCTCTTTTTCCATTAGGCTTGTCCGTGCTACGAGGTCATAGAATTCAGTCATGAAAGCATCGACCGATTGGCTTCCTTGGCGAAGGCCCTGTAAACGTTGGATCATTAGGCGCTAAAAATTGGGAGGGAAATTTTTTTGCCTCATCTGTTTTTTCATTTTGTCCTAGGTGACGATTTTGGGCTTATCCATCCTCATTCTGGACAGCTTTAGTTGGTGCCACCAGGCTAAAGCGCGCCCCCGGAGTCTGGTGGCGACAAGGGCCACACGCTTAGATGCTGGAACGTCCTTCAGCTCGAAGATCTGCTCTACTATATGCAACCAATCGACGAACTCTTCAGGTTGGGACTGTCCATTGAACTCAGGTAGCTCTGTTCTCATTCCAGACTCCCAGCGATGGTTGTCTCGGACTGCGTGAGGAGTCTCCGAATCCTCCTCCCAAAAGGGGTTGTCGAGGTCACCCTCGTGGGATACTGGTGGTGCACGACCCCCTATTTGCAAATCGTCCAATCGCCTGTGAATTTCTTGCATCATCGGTGCGAGTTGTTGCTGCACTACATGTTCCACAAACTCCCTCATTTGTGCCGGAGTGTCCCTCTCTGGAACCTCACCTTGGCGTTGGGTAGGGTGTTGATTATTGTTGTGCTTTGGAGGCATGACTAGGCTCCGATACCAGCTGATGTACCTCCAAATATAGGAACGGCAAAATAGTGTACACAAACACTGCAAGAGGAAGAAGAGCCACAAACTGACTAGAATGATCTGCCTTAGACTACAGAATTCTGACTGGAATTCCTACTGTCCGATTTCAATGTTCTTCAAAATACAAAATCTGACTTCTTCTTACAGAGCACTGCTACTTAAGGTGCAGTCTCTAACTACCATAATTCAAGACAAGCCGTTGTCTCATTAAAGCACCAACACGCGTGCTTAGGGAAAATAAAATAAAGCATTAAGAACAAATGTTGCCGTCTTTGCTTGTTCAACGTTCCTTCTTGAGCCGTGCTCCGAATTACGTCAATTGCAGTGCTTGTCTAGCTTCTTGGACTTGTTGTCGGCCGCTTGCCAGAATCGGTCCACTATGGCTGTGATTCTGTCTGATTGTGCCACATCACTCAACCATAAGCTAAACAGAGGACACAGATCCCTTTTCCTCAAAGGCTAAAGCAAGGAAAGTTGGATAAGCAATTCCAAAAATTTCTTGAAGTATTTAAGAAACTTCACATTAATATTCATTTTGCAGAAGCACTCAAGCAGATGCCATGTTATGTCAAAATTCCTGAAAGATATTCTCTCACACAAATGCAAGTTCGAAGATTATGATACTGTACCTCTTATGAAGGAATGTAGCGCCATCCTACAAAAGAAGTTGCCCACAAACTGAAAAATCTAGGAAGTTTTAGTATTCCCTGCTCTATTGACAACTCTACTTTGGATAGAGCTTTATGTGATTTAGGTGCTAGTATTAACCTGATGCCTTTGTCCATTTTTTAGAAACTAGGACTGGGAGAAGCCCAACCCACAACAATATCTCTACATTTGGCGGATAGATCTATCAAACACACTAGAGGTATTATTGAAGATGTGCGGATCAAGGCTGACAAATTTATCTTCCCAGCTAACTTTATGATTCTGTATATGGAAGAGGACAGAGATATTCCCATTATCTTAGGAAGGCCATTCCTAGTTACAGGAGGAGCACTAATTTATGTAAGAAGGGGTGAGCTCACATTACAGGTTCAGGGTGAGGAGGTGAAGCTTAAAGTGTGCCAAGTAATGGAATCCACTAACACTTGGACCTGTTCAAGTATTGAATCAATCAACATTGATACGGGGAGTATTCCCTACAGGGACCAAGACATGCATTGAATGGAGCAGTAGCCATGTTGAAAAATCACCCTAGCGAGGAAATGTTAGCGGCGCAAGCAACTAAAGCACCATGGTATGCAGATTATGTCAACTTCCTCGTAGACAGAGTCATCCCACCGGTAATGATACATCAGCAAAAAATGTTTTTTCTCCCAAGTGAAACACTATCATTGGGAACCCATCCTATACAAGTTCTGTTCGGATAACGTTATCTGAAGATGTATTCTAGAGGAAGAGATGAATTCCATCTTAACTCATTTCCACTCATTGGAATGCGGTGGTCACTTTTGAGGAAGTCGTACAGTAGCCAAAGTATTGCAGTGTGGTTTCTTTTGGCCGTCTCTATTCAAGGACGCACACTCATTTTGTGATGCAATGTGATCGATGCCAAAGGAAGGGCCAAATTTCTAAAAAGAGTGTGATGCCACTACAATCTATCCTGGAAGTGGAACTTTTTGATGTATGGGGCATAGATTTCATGGGACCTTCCCCACCTTCTATCGGACATAAGTACATCCGGTGGTAGTTGACTATGTCCAAGTGGGTGGAGGCTATGGCCTCGCCCAGTAATGATGCAACAATGGTATTGAAATTTCTGCGAACAAACATCTTCACGCGCTTTGGAACACTTCGTTGCATTATAAGTAACTGTGGATCTCATTTTTGCAACAAATAGTTTGAAGCTCTTATTGCAAAATATGGAGTCTGCTATCGTGTGGCATTGACGTGCCATACCCAAACAAATGGCTAGGCTGAAGTTTCTAACCGAGAGATTAAACAATTCTGGAAAAGACCCATCGACTCTTCAAGAAAGGACTCGACAAAGCGTTTGGATGATGCACTTTGGGCATACATAAATGCGTACAAAACACCCATTGGGATTCTCCATATCGATTAGTCAATGGAAAGGCATACCACCTCCCAGTAGAGCTTGAACATAAGGCCTACTGGGTAATGAAGAAACTAAACTTTGATATGCAAACCGCGTGGGAGAAAAGGGCCTACAACTGAGAAACGATGCATATGAGAGCATAAAAATCTATAAAGAACGAACAAAAATGTGGCATGACAAACACATTGATAGGCGTACCTTCTACCTCGGGCAAAAAGTGTTGCTTTTCAACTCACGGCTCCCTGTTCCCAGGGAAACTAAAATCTAAATGGTCCGGGCCATTTGAAGTAACCCAGGTATCCCCACATGGGGTAGTGGAGATCTCCAACCTTGAAAAAAAGGATATTTAAGATGAATGGGAAAAGGTTGAAGCTGTATTTTGTTGATGAGAATCCACACAATCCCGTGGTTGCCAAACTGAAGGATTAGAATTTCTAAATGTCAAGATAGTGATGGTAAAAAGAGTGCTTCTTGGATGGCAACCCAAGTTCTTTTTGAAAAGCGAATAGGGATGTCCAAAACTCTCTCTATTATATCCTTATATTATGCATATTTGCTTACCTTTACACTTGAACTCTAAGTTTGTTTGATTTTTTTTGGGTAAGCTAAATTCTATTAATATGTAATATAGAGTTTGTACAAATAAGACAGAAAGGAAAGTACAAAATATTTACAAAGGACCTAATCAACCAAGTCCACCTAGAGTACTCTTGTAGTTTAAATCTTTGAGAGTGATCTGTATACTTGTCTTCCCTCCAGAATAGCTTAAGGTGATATGTTATATGGCTCCCCTAGCTTTATAGTAGGTCACACAGCATATCAGCAGTCAGTTAATAGACATTATTCACTTTTCAACATAACATAATGTCGTGACTATCAACTTATCAATTCCCTTTTTATGAGGATATTGGTACATAGCTCGGTTATGTTTGTAGAACTATCCTTGTAATGAATGGAGGGGTGGTAATTCCAGTAGGACAGTATATAAGATCGCATACAAAGATTTGTTATGGATCTTTCTGTGAACTGGCCATCAGCTTGTAAAACTTTCTCCTCCTTTGGGTGATGCTGTATGGGCTCTCCTTTCTTGTATTGTTCCTTGAATTTATCCTAGCCTGACTGGTATCTAATTGCCTGATAGTGTGTATGATGAACTGTAGGGCAACTCAACTCAGCGGTCCCTGATGTTCAGGAGTTGTCTTTTTCAAGTCCTCTCTCTTTCTTCTCCTTGTACCTCAATGATTCCACAAAAAAAGTGAGATGAACAAGGTAGTATCAAGTGGAGGGGAATGTGGGGAGGTGTAAGTTAGCGGTTGTTCTGAGCAGATGCTTCCTTTGATGGATCCTTCAGGTTCATCCTTAGAACAAAAGTCATTAGGTGCTGATCAGAATGGAATGCAAACATATCAAATGTGACATATCTTTGTGAAGGCTACTTATGTGAATTGCATTGTATGTGTGTGCACTGTACTGTGTAGTACACATGAGGTTTTAGGCTCACTGCTATGTTTAAGCAATAGTACAACAAACTCCCAGTCAGTCACAAATTTTTATTAAAATTGTATGCAAACTCTTGGCTGCAGTAACCAATCCACCAAGGAATATGGAAACTGCATTGGATTTTTGTGAGCCTTAATATTCAACCAAGTATTTCGTTGTATGGCCTGCACTTCCTCAAAGATTATAGGTTCTCTCCCTTCAAAATGTATCTTATTCCTTACCTTCCATGTTTGCCATGTAAAAGAAATCCAGATAGATTTCCATACCCCCAAATTAATGCCTTCTGGTTTGCAAGAGTAGAATGCCTAGAGTGTAGGGACTGTGCTTGACTCTGGGTTGTCATTTCTTCCCTGATTTAGCCATCCTTCAATTCCTTACCAAAGACATAAGGTTATTTCGCAAGAGATAAATAAATGATTATAGTTTTCTTGACTTAGCTGCACAATGGGCATGGAATTTCCTTATTTGCATGGATGATACCCCTATCCTATAGGGTAGACTAGATGGGCAGAGCTTGTAAGAGGAGTTTCCAGATCAATACTTCATGCTTTTTCTGAGAATATTTATTCCATATCATTGTGAGCCTGTCAGTTTCCTCATTAGTAAAAGGCAGTTCATGTGCTTCTAGCTGGTGTAGGTAGGCATTTTTGCACTGTATTTTCCATACATGCCATCCTTAAACTGATAGGATTCATGGACATTTTGTAGAGGTGATTTTCCCTGTAGTAGTCTTAGAAAATCAACAAGATGGCTTTCCTCATTATTCTGCAACCTTCTTCTCCACGTCAGATCCCAACCCCAAGTGTTATCCTCCCATTTTCCTGCTTCTGATACATATACCAACTTATTAGTTGATACTCTATAAAGGTGAGGAAATGTTTCTACCAAGGTCTCAGTTGACAACCATTTGTAACTCCCAAACAAGGGGCCTGTTCCGGAGCCAAGTTTTATTTCCAAGTTTTCAGTGTACCAAGGTTGAGAGATGGTATCCCGCGTCTCTTTCCACTAGGTTGATGCATATGCTTCCCCTCTATTGCATCCTCTGTATGTCAATTTTCTTTTTGATGGTTTCTGAAGTAGTCTTAGATTTCCCGTCCTTAGACTTGTTTCAGTCCCATATATGGATTGCAATATCTCAGTGGCCAAGTTATTGGTATCTTGGAGAATTCCGGCACCCCATATCCCCAGCAGCGCCTTGTTAAACTCCTCTGTTCTCCTGACTCCCAACCCCCTTTTGTGCTTAGGCAGGGCTATTTTCTTCCATGAGGTCTAGATGGCTTTTCTCTTTTTTGCAGTTCCTCCCCAGAAAAAATTATGCTGTAAAGATGTTAATTTATGAAGGACTAATTTTGGGATTTTGTAGGAGAGGAAATCCATGGGGAGGGAATTTAGTACTGCATTGATGAGAATCATTTTACCTCCCATTGAGAGGTATTTGTTTTCCCAGGATTGTAGTGTCTTAGCAACTCTTGAGACAATAGGCTGCAAAACCGCAGGTTTGTGGTAATTTGCACCCACAGGGAGTCCAAGGTATTTAAAAGGGAAATGACCTTTCTTACATCCCAAATATGCATACATCTCTTCCAACTCAGAATAGTCCATGTTCATCTCATAGATGAAGCTTTTGCTGAAGTTAACTCTAAGGCCTGATAGGATTTCAAAATTTGGAAGTACTGCCTTGAAAGTTCTAACTGTGTCCCAAGAAGATTCACCGAATACCAGGGTATCATCTGCAAACTGAAGATGAGATAGCTGCACTTTATGCCTCTCAATCTGCATAAGTATAAACTTTTGTAAGTTAGCAGCTCTGCATAGCAGCACAAAAAGTCCTTCAGCTACAATATTGAACAGCATGGAAAACCCATGTGATGCATTGTTGAAAGTAGGAAGACCTTGTTTACAGTGTCAAAAGCCTTCTCAAATTCCACTTTGAGTACTATGACCTTCTTCTTTAGTTTTCGCAGCTCATAAATGGATTCATTGGCAATGACGGTGTTGTCCAGTAGCTTCCTCCCTTTGATGAAGGTCATTTGGCTGGGAGAAATAACCTCATCCAGCACTACTGCCAGTCTTCTTGCTAAAACTTTAGAGAGGATTTTAGGCATTGATCCAATCAGTGTAATTGGTCTAAAGTCCTCCACTATCATAGGATTGTTCTTCTTGGCTATGAGAGTGATATGATCAGCATTTTATCCTGTGGTAATTCTGCTATTTTTATAGAATTCCTGTAGCATCAGCAAGATTTCATCCTTGAACACAGCTGAAATGTTTGATAAAATGGAAGTTCAGGCCATCAGGTGGGACTTTTAGTGATGCCACAAGCGTTTAAGGCCTCAAACATCTCATGTTCTGGGAAAAGTGATATCAGTTGGTTTCTGGTCATGTCTGATAGCTTCATGAACATATTGTCTTGCAACCTTAGCCTGTACCAATATTCCTCCTTGAATCTATTTTCAAAATGATTTTTAAAGCAATTCTTTACCTCCTCAACACCCTCTAGCCAGTTCTGGTTATCCCAAATGCCTATGATAGTACTTCTGCCTATATGTTTATTGATCCATATGTGTTAATAGGCCATCTTGTTGTAACCACTGAAGTCTTGATTTTTTATAAGAGGTGTTGTCCATTAGCTTAGTCACTTTGATTACATTCTCTTTAAGTTGTTGTGCTATCTTGAACATCAGCCATGATGTTGTCCCTGGATTCAGCTAATAGTTCTAGCTATCAGAGTGAGAGTAGTAGCGTTTTCTTTCTACTGCTAAATTCCTAGGTACCTATAAATTCCATTGCTTAATTTCTGACCTGATTTCCTTGATTTTGTGCATAAGTCTTTGACTTGCACATCTGAAATGGCATGGCTGATTCCATATTTGTTCTACCAGATTGTTATAACTGTCCTCTCCTAACCAGTAATCCAGAACCTTGAATGGTTTGGGACCCTAGTCCTTGGCTGCTGATAGTAAACTGACCAGGATATGATCAGAATCATCCTTGTCTAGTCCTGATTGTGCCCAGTCTGAGGAGGAGCTCATCCACACATCATTAACCAAGAATCTATCAAGCCTACTTAAGCTTCTCAATGAACTGGGATACCAGGTAAAGTTCCTTCTAGTCATAGGGAGATCATGCAGTCTCGGGTTCCAAATAAATTCTTGAAAGGCCAATATTTCAGGAGCATAACTTGAATGAGAACACCCTCTCCTCTCTTCCTTGCACAATACAGCATTGAAGTCCCCAAAGATGCACCATTTTCCTGTTCTTTCCCTTTGTAGAGTTCTTGTACCTCTTGCCACTGGGATATTTTAGACTGAAGATTAGTAGGGCCATATAAGTTCACCATGTTGCATTGCATTGTATCATTGAGCCATGTACCTGATAGATGAAGAAAGCCATTTCTAGAAAACATACTTGTGCTCCTAAACTTGTTCTGATTCCAAATGCATAGTACACCACCTGTTTTCCCTGTGGATCCATAGTAAGCCCAATCAAAATCCTCAGCCCAATCAAAATCCTCATTATACCATAATCTCTGGCATAACCACCTGTCATTACCTCCAATTTTATTTCTTGGATACCAATAAAGTCTACTTGCTGCTGATATATCAAAGACTGCAACCTCTTTCTCCTTCCATGTCCCCCAAGCCCTCTATTGTTATAGATTATCCACTTCATTAGGAGTCATTTTCTGCCTGTCACCTTTTTGAGCTTTTCCATAACTATTATGCATCTGCTGTGTGCGGGTATTGCTGGATAACTTGGCTAATGCCGACTTTGCAGCCACATGGGTATTCCAAGTTCTTCTCCCAGAGCTATTATTCTTTTAATCTCCCGATGATCCCATGAAAGTGTGTTTAGCTCAATTTTTTTTTCTGATTTTGAACTGCTAATGCGTGTCTCTTGGATTTTTGATCCATCGGTTGATCTATCCAGTGGTGGAGGGTTGTTTGCTCTTTCTCATACATAGTCTCCACTTCTCTTCTCACTTGGCTTCTACTTTTGAGACCTGCTTCTCTTGGATGAATCACTTTCTTCTTTTTAACCTTCGGTGGAGTTACAATCTCCTGAACAGGGTACTCTCTTGATAGTGGGGGAAAACCATTTAGGGAAACATTGACCGCAAGATCTACCTGGTGATCAACCAGGGGTTCCACAGTAGGGGCAGCATGATGAGCTTTATGGTTAGTGAGTTCCATGTGGTCCTAGTTGGAAACCAAGATCATTGGACTCTCAGCTAGCATCCGGCTTGCTTTAGACTTTGCATTCCTATTAGATGTCCAAGATGCTGACTCTAGCCACCATTCAAATTTAAGGGGGCTCCATATGTGCTGCTTAGGAAAGGATTCCTCTAAATCCTGCTCCATGGCAGTAGGGATAACTTCTTTGTCTACCTTTAGGGATTCAGAATATCTCATATTCGGGGCAAACTGGTAATCATCACTATGTGCATAAGCTGACTGAAAGCTCGTCTCTAACTCTACTGTGTCAATGCTATCTTCTAAGATGGAAGATGAGAGTTTTGAATCTACTCTGGCATACTTTATCATGATAGAATTAAATTTGTAGGAATGCATTTTGTGGGTGATGCTGATGCGTGGTTTAGAATTCTTATTCACAACAAACCTACTATGTGGGATGAATTTATTACTGCCATTTTTTTTTATCCATTTTGGTCTTGATGATCCTGATAACTTTTTGAAAGAATTTGTGTGCTCGAAGCAAGGTTCAAATGAGCCCTTGCAGGAATTTCTAAGAAGGTTTGATGCTCTTGTACCTTCTGTGATGATCATGCACACAGAGTTTGGAGAACCCTTCTATAGTGAGAAATTTATTGGCTATCTACAATGTGAGCTAAGGACAATGGTGAGATCACATTCTCCTAGCACATTAATGGAAGCCAACAACCAAGAGGCAGGAGTCCTCTGTGAACTCTTTGATTGATAAGGTGATAGCATGTGCCTCGTTGAAAATGGTTCCCGAAACATTTGGTAAACCTAGAACTCAGAACCTGAGTAAGAATAAACATGGTCCTCCTCTGGTCAAGAGAAGGTTCATTTTTTATGTTGAGATGAGAGGAATGATAGAGTCCTGGTGGCTCAAGTGGTGAGAAACTACACCTCATAATTATGAGGTCCAGGGATCGATACCCGCATGGGTCGCAAAATGGAAACGGACTCTTTGTATAATTACAAGGGTAAGGCCGTGTACATCAGACCCCCCAGACCCCAACTTAGTTGGGAATATACTGGGTAAAGTTGCTTTTATGAGAGGAATGATAGAAAAAAAAAAGTTATGCTTTAAATGTGGAGGGCCATATGTCCCAGGCCATCAATGCACAACCAAGAATTATGCCTTTCAAGCAGAAACTATTCCAGTGGTGGTGTCAGTGGAGCATGTGGTTGGGGAGATTAATAGTGAACAGAATACAGGTTGAGAAGAATCTAATGAAGGTAGTTTGTCCATTAATGCCATATGTGGCAACACAAGCCTTAAGACCTATCGAGTAAGAGGATTCTACAAGCATGAACCTCTCCAGATACTTATTGATGGTGGGAGTTCTCGTTGAAGTGCGAGGATTTTAGGTGGACAATGCAATGTGAGGAGTTCACTTGCACACCTAGAACCTTTCCTCTCCACGGTTATAATTTGATAATTGGTAGTGACTAGCTGAGGAAGCATGGTTCGATGTTGTATAACTATGATGATATGATAGTCAAACTCAATAGAGAGTGGCAGCAAGTGCTTGTACAAGCGATCAAGGGTGCAGATGAGTTACAATGTGTGTCTGCAGAAAATATGGCTTAGCTAATCAGTGAAGGATTAGCGACTGTAGTGGGAAAGGTGTGTACTCTGAGTGGGGAGGACAAGAGTAATGAAGGCTGAAATCTTTAGTGTGGAAGCTGGTCTCATATATAGTTCCATATTTGAGGTGAATAACGAGGGAAATCTTCAATTGACGGAAGATTTAGTCACTTATGGTAAGAAGGAATTTAATAGCAGCTTGGATCAGCTACAAAGGGATTTTACTGATATCTTCCAAGAGCCTACCTCACTGCCACCTATCATAGGGGTTTACATGGTATCACACTGATGCAATGGGTTGTTACAAGAAAACAAGTTCCATGTTGCATACCTCATTATTAGAAAGATGAAATAAAAAAGATTGTGTGGGACCTACTGTGCACTGGCTTAATATGGAGGAGTCACAACCCATTTTCCTCCTCAGTACTGTTACTAAAGAAGAAGAATGATAGTTTCGCATGTGTGTTGACTATAGGTACCTCAACAGTCTCACAGTAAATAGTAAATTCCCTATCCTAGTTATTGATGAACTATTAGATGAACTCCATGGGGTAGTTTACTTCAGTAAACTGGACCTGAGGTCTGGCTACTTCCATATAAGAATGGTGGAGAAGGACATGTTATGAATAGCTTTGTGACCCACCATGGGCAGTTTGAGATCTTGGTTATGTCCTTTGGTCACCTGTCACCTTTAAGATCTTGATGAATTAGGTGTTTTCTAATTTCATTAGGAGGTTTGTACTAGTGTTCTTTGACGATATGTGGTGTATAACACAAGTTGGTAGGAGCACTTATACCACCTTAAAACTGAACTGGCAATAATGAGGATGAAAAAGCTATATGCTAAGGAGGTAACGTGTCCATTCGGCTATAGCTCTATTGACAACTTGGGACACACCATCTCACATAAGGGGGGACATTGACCCTGCAAAGATTCAAGCTATGATGGGCTGGCCGAGCCCTATTAATCTCAAATCATTGCAAGGATTCTTAGGTCTGACTGGATATTACCGCAAATTTACTAGGGACTATGGTGCCCTCAGCAGGCCCCTCACTCAACTGCTCAAGAACGACTCCTTCCAATGGAGAGAAGAGGCAGAACATGCTCTGAAAACACTTAAGAGATCTATGTGCACTACCCCTATGTTATGCCTTCTTGATTTTCAGCAGACATATGTCTTAGAGACATATGCCAGTGATTAGGGCATAGGTGCTGTATTTATAAAGAATGGTCGTCCATAGCCTATTACAGTCAAGCCCTTGAACAAAAACAATAATCTGTATCAACATATGAGAAAGAACTCTTGGCAGTAGTATTGATTGTTAAAAATGGAATGGTTACCTTCAAAGTATACCATTCACTAGTATTGATAAAGAATGGATGTCCCATTGCCCATTATAGCCAAACCCTTGAACAAAAACAATAATCCCTATCAATATATGAGAAGGAACTCTTGGCAGTGGTATTGGCTATTAAAAAATGGAATGATTACCTTCAAAGTATACCATTCATTAGTATTGACAAAGAATGGTCGTCCCATTGCCTATTACAGTCAAGCCCTTGAACATAAACAATATTCTCTATCAAATATGGGAAGGAACACTCGGCAGTGATATTGGCTATTGAAAAATGGAATGATTACCTTCAAAGTATACCATTCATTATTAAGACTGATCAGCAAGCCCTCAAACATATCTAACAAAGATTGAACACCATACTCCAGTAAAAGATGACTGCTAAGCTACTTGGGTTGGACTATACAATACAATACAATAAAGTGGCAAAATATAAGACAGTTGATGCCCTATTCAGATTCAGTCCTAAGATAAAAGCTAATTCTTGTAGCCTATATGTTAGCCAAACTGATCAGATTGAAGAAGTTATAAACAGCTATGTGCAAGACTCTCAAATGGCTCATATTATTCAGGCCAAAATAGTAGATCATTCCACATATCTACAATATCATGTACTATCGAGGGTGCTAAGATATAATGGTAAGATCTGTGTTGGGAAAGGCACTGATCTGAGGTAAGAGATCATAACTCTGTTGTATGATTCACCATTGGTAGGACATTCAAGGATTCAAGTTACCCTGAATAAAATGAAGTTATACTTCCACTTGCCTTGTTTGAAGAAGAATGTTGAGTATTGGGTCAACAGTTGTGAGACGTACACCAAGAGTAAGCCTAATACCTCAACTCATGATGGTTTATTCCAACCCTTGGATATCCCAACATCCTAATGGACCGGCATAAGTATGGATTTGTGGAGGGACTACCTAAGTATGAAGAGACGAATCTGGTGATGGTTGTGGTAGACAAATTCAGTAAGTATTCTCATTTCCTAAACATATCACACCCCTACAGTGCAGAATTTATTGCTAAGCTTTTTATTGAACAGGTTTACAAACTTCATGGTATGCTTACACAAATAGTCTCAGACGGAGACAATGTTTTCACTATTAAGTTATGGACAGAGTTGATGAAGTTGGATGGGGTGCAACTAGCTATGAGCTTAATCTATCATCCACAAATTAATGCACAAACTGAGAGGGTAAACCGTTGTCTACATACCTACTTGCGATGTATGTTGTCACAAAAGCTCCACTCTTGGAGTAAATGACTTCTATACGCAAAATTATTATATAATTCATCATACCACACCAGTATCCGCATGACCTCCTTTAAGGCCCTTTATGATTATAATGCACATCATTTACCTATACTAGTCCTACCCAAGCCTACTGTAGAATCAGTCAAGTATTTTTACCAACGAAGAAAGGTATTACAAGGGCTTTTGAAGGAGAATTTGAAGATGGCAAGAAGCAGAATGAAACTAAATGTTGATAGAAAAAGGACAAAGAGGCAGTATCAAATTAGGGACCAAGTTTTTCTTATACTCCATCCCTATCGGTAGAATTCAGTTCAATTTAGACACAATATGAAGTTGTCTCCTAGGTTCTATGGACCTTACACAGTTCTGAAGAAGACTGGATCAATGGCATATCGCCTTGATCTCCCAAAAGCTACAAAAATTCACCATGTTTTGCACGTATCACTACTCAAAGAGCAACTCAACAACAGGGAGGCTAATCCAGTTGATCCACCAGTGATGAAGTCTTATGGTGAGTTCTTTATATATCCTATTGGTGTATTGGATTCTCACAGTTAACCTGGTAAGCATGGACCGATTAAGCAGCTATTGATACATCGGTCTAGCTCAACCCTTGCACAAGAAACTTGGGAGGATGCAGAATTCATGTCCCAACACTATCCTGACATTAATTCTTGTGGACAAGGATTTCAAAAGGGGGGAGGTATTGTAGCAACCTCTCCAATCGTTGCTGATACATCTCTAGCAAATAGTGATATGGCTGTGTATAATTGGGGGAAGAAGGGAAGACGGCCCCCATGGTAGAAGCAGGCGGGCATACAATATGTAGGAATGGAGAATATTGCACGTGGCTAGGACACCTTTCACTCCCAACTTTTGGTTGAAGGCTACATTGTCATTACCTTTCGACAATATCGTTGTTACTCTGTTAGTTATGTATTAAGGTTGTTTTGTGATAGTTAGTGTGCTAGTTCGGTAGAGATATAACTGTTGTAGGTATGGAAAGTAATATCAACTATTCTCTTCCTCTCTTCTCTGTCTTCTTTCTATTACTATCTTTAGTCTTTCTTTCCCGATCACTATTCTGTCTCATTTAACCGAACAAACAGATCTCTGAGCTCAGTTTGCTTCATTAGGGTTTGAGTCATGTTTGAAATTTCTTTCGATCTTCAATTAATTCGTACAAAAATTCAAAATATGGGTATGTCTTTTTTTGTAATTAAATTTTCATTAAAAAAAGGTTGAATTGACCGGTCAATTACACGCATGGCAGAGCTTTATACCCTGTCTACAGGTACTGAACTTGCGATCCCACTTCACAGGATCTAGTTATATACCGAACACTCACAAATCTGGTATTTCTGTGATTTGGGCTTGGGCTCTATAACACTCTCTGCTTCCCATTAAATTATTGGGTCAGGTACCCTGACTGGCAGGCTAGATTGAAATCAGGGCGGTAAACTTACCTTGAGTCATCGACAAGGTAATGAATTTTCAGTGTGAAAGTGGTGAGATGATAGAATTTGGCAATGTTTCTGCATTTAGGAGCCCACCGGAATTTTTCAAGGAAGTCAACAATATTAGGCTCTGTTGGTCCAACCCATCACATGTATACCTTAGGCTGCCTATCTGTCCCACATGCATTAATTTTTCAGGCCTACCATAAGAAAGATGAGGTTCAACCCAATGGCAGAACTAGCACAAATATTAAGGTGGGCTGGACCATAATTTTGTTTTTAATGTTAAAATTTTATCTATGTATGGGCTGATCAAAAAAAGACCCCGCGCTGAAGCACGGGCTGTCCCATATATAGGTCCGCCCATGGTTCAACTTTCCAAGCTTCTGGGTTGTCCATCAAAATCAGCCCATAGTCATTGGGCAGCTCCAACGAAGAAACATCTAGGTCCGGCCCAACATTCACATGTTGCTCAAGAACTGAAGATCTAGCCCAAACTCTATTTGCAACTCTTGTCCAAATTCTGATTTTTCCAAATCCAGTGAGGGCATATTTTAGGGATCTTTCAGCGGCATCTCCGAGGACCGAGGTAATCTCAAATCCAGGAGGTGCCGAGTCTGAGGCAAATCCATACGTATCTTCCTTAGGCAGATTGCTCACTCCAACATCCCATCAAAACCTCATCTCAAACCCAAAATTCTATCCTTTCTCTGCTGTGTTGCCTGCAACACTTTTCACGCCAACAATTGAGCCTGTTTCCTATGCTTTCCATCGAGCTTTGTACCGATGAACCCTATTGTTGCTCCCTGTCCCTTCCGAATAAAGTGGTTTGGTTCAGAGCCTTGGGCAACGGTTGCGGTAAATTCCACTCCGCTCGCGCCCGCGCCCGCCAGACTCGCGCCCGCGCGGGTAGTGGGCGGACACGGGCGCTATTTTTGTGCCCGCATTTGTTAGCGAGCGGGACACGGGTAACACTTTTATTATGAGGGTAACACCTGTTCTACACCGCACCACACCACCAATATTTCGCGGTGCGGTAACAGCTCTTCACGGGCGGTACGCGGTATAGATTTTTGGAACCGCAACTTTCATGGGCGGATGTGGTACAGGCTATTTCGGCATCGCTCGCACCGCTGCCCAGGGCTAGGTTCTGCTATCGTACCCTATTGTTTGCGTTCTCCGGAGCTATTACCAGAAAATTGACATCCAATCCTGGTGAGTTTGCACTGGACCCTTGCAATACGGTTGATTTGGCCTTCCATTTATTAGTGAGAGATTGAATTGTTTCTTCATGTACAAACAAGCTAACCCACTCCTCTTCCAACTCGACCTCCACCGTAGTAGCGACCTGGTCCATGGTATCTTTCACAATAAGCGCCTTCCCGGTAATCAGGTTTTTTTGCTCAATCATACACGCTACAACTTTGATGCACAACCCTACCTGGCTAGCAGCCTCCATGAAGAATGGTTGTTCTAGCAGGTAAGGAGCGTGTCATGAATACACATCCATACTGCTAAGCCTGTACCCTTATTTGTTAAACAATCATGTACCTTAGCAATTCCGAGTTTTATCCATACAAATTCATCAGCAAATAACCTCCTTTTTTGTTCCTTTGTGCTCAGGCGCAACAAGACTTCTCCCCTTTCCATGGTGGACATAGCTTTACCATATAATGCATCCTTCAGAGAGCACCGCAGTCTCTCACTTCCTGTTGAAGTCCTTAGCTCAACCACAAGGCAGTTTCTGAGCCACTAGGACTCCTCCGGCCGGGGTACGTATATCATCTTGATTGAGTTTGTTTCTGCATTTCCTAGTTGATTAGTCATGGCACCCATCTAATGAAGTTGTTGTCTTGTAGGTTTACCTTATGTCATGGCTTGCTGCAACGGTTCCCTAGTTTCGATCATACTCACCTTGAGTCGGTAGGTCCCCACAACTCGAAAACGAGAATGTGATCCAGTTAAGGGTATTTGGGTGTGCAATTTTTGCTCATTCTAAGTTTGGAAAGTTAGACCCTAGGTCCCTCAAATGTGTTTTCTTGGATACCAAGAAGGCACTAAAGGCTATAAGCTATGTGACAGAAGTGTGGTTGGTGTGAAAATTGTTATTAGCAGGGATGTTATTTTTAATGAATCTTATTTCCCTTGCTTGCCTATTAATTCTGCTGAGATATCAAATGAGGTGGAGCCTAGGGAAGTTTTTATTTAGGTGGAACTGGACAGAAAAATTGCTTCACAAGAATTTGTCCAATCTGAGGAACCTGAAGCAATTTAGAAGTTCTCATAAACTGATCAGCTTCCATCTGATCAATCCCAACCTTCCATCTCATACAACATTGTCCTCAATAAGGGTATTAGGAATAAAAAAGTGTTTGCTAGATATGTGAACTTTACTGAATTAATTGATTATGCTTTCTCTGTTGGTGACAATCTTGCTGTGTTTGAATTTGAAACTTATAATTCTGCTATTTCTTATGAGAATTCTGAAAAATGGAAATCCGCCATGACTGAAGAATTGAATTTCTTAAGAAGAATCAAATCTGGAGTTTGATATCTAAGCCTAAAAATCAGAATGCTATAGGCTGTAAGTGGGTGTATAAAGTAAAACAAAGAATGCCTTCTGATCCCTGTCTGTTTAACGCTATGTTAATAGTTAAAAGTTTTTTTTTCAAAAGAAAAGAATTGATTACACTGAAATCTTTTCTCCAGTTGTAAAATATAAAACTATTCGAGTTATGCTTTCTTATGTGGCTTGTTTAAACCTTGAACTTGAACAACTTGATGTTAAGACAACTTTTTTAAATGGGGAGTTATAAGAGAGAGAGATATGAAACAACCCCTAAGCTATAAAGATCATTCACAAACTGATTTTGTGTGTTTGCTTTCAAGATTTTTGATTGTGTTAGTTGGGGAGAATCATACAAAACCAAATCTTCTTCCTTGACGGTCCGAATTAGTTTACAGATGTACATCTTTCACCTAGCCAATGTAGGAGAAGAACTGCTCCATCTCCTGCCTCAGCCATGTCTCGGGGAAGTTAGTAAAATGTTATGGTACTGTCTCATCTCTCAGTCATTTGATATAGCTTGAAAGTCCCTTCTTCTCTTTGTTTGGCTGAGTGGATGTTGTATTGTGCCTGTTATTGTGTCTGTTTACAGTTTGCCACTCCGCTTCTGGTTGTG
Organism: Pinguicula moranensis; assembly: GCA_028565015.1. Taxonomy (NCBI): domain Eukaryota; kingdom Viridiplantae; phylum Streptophyta; class Magnoliopsida; order Lamiales; family Lentibulariaceae; genus Pinguicula; species Pinguicula moranensis. Next base: position 18,767 of record JAOWBN010108296.1, read on the forward strand.
AAGATGCTTTTTGGTGATCAATGTTTGTACCAATTACTGAAGGAGAACTGAGTCTAGCCTGTGCCCCATTCGGTTCAGTTATTTTTTGTTCAATAGTTGGTGCTAGTAGTTGCCAAAATATGGGTGGTTGTAGAAACTTGAGATGTGTTTGGGCCGATATTTTTTTCTTATTACTTCAATTTTCACTTGGATTCTTCTCTTTCAAGTATAGTGTTGTATGGACTTTTACTCTCAAATGTGAAATACTCTCAAATGATGAACCCCTTAAATCTTTTCCGTACCATGACTAGTAAATCCATTTGGATGAGATTCTAGTATTTTTCTTCTTTTGCAAAGAGACTATGCTTCCTCATAGTTCTTCCTTCCCACGAATTGGATTCTGGAGATTTTGAATCCAGAATAAATCTTTCTTGCCTTATTCTAATACGCCAGCATAAACATAAGACAACAAATTAATCATCTCAGTTGGAATTTCCATCAAGATGATGTCTATATGCATGCGTATAAATTTCTAAAAGTAACAACTACTGACTGCTCAAGCTAGAGAAACTGAAGAACTGAAATTTTTCTTATGCATAGGTAAACCTCATTCTTACCTTAAATTGAATGCTATCACGTAAATGTTGGGTGAAGTTCCCAAAACAACCTTACTAGCCAGTTTTACTTGGAGCCGTTGATTGCGTTTAATGGTTGAACTTTTTCTTTACACGTGGAATGTGATATGTTTAATCATGAGAGCAATGATATGGCGCAAGAGTTTAACACACAAGAATGGCAAGAAAGGGGGTTATGGACAAAAATACCCCCAAATT
>JAOWBN010108407.1:0-19577 GCA_028565015.1 Pinguicula moranensis
GGTCCCCCTGCCTCCGCTTATGCTGACTAGCCAATTTTGTTTTAGAGCGTTTGCCCCAACTAACACTTGCTTCACCATCGACTACTAATCGGTCTATATCATCTTTACCTCTTTCCTTCGGTGTGGTTGAATCATCAACTCTTTAATCATCATCATCATCATCATCATCTATGATCTCAACCACATTTCTTGGTGTCTGAGGTGGTTCCTTTTCTGCATTACCCTAGTCTCGTGCCCCTGATCCCGATGCTCTGTACTGACCAAATAATTCACACCATAACTCATAGTATGGGAATGACTTGCCCCGAAGTGCAAGATATTTGTTGTTCACCTTTGCATAATCACCAGAAAAAAAAGGTATGATTACCAAACAAAATACATAAAGAATATTCATGCAATAAAAAAATAGCACACCATACCTCTTTATATTCAGCCCACATATCCTCAGAATCAACTGCGACAGCATGTGTTTCTGAATTAATAGCAACCCCACTTAGTTTGATAAACTCATTCAATAGTCGATAGTTCTTCCCCCAATTATCCATTTTGTTGTCCACATTCTTCACATTAATAGTACTCCCTTCAATCATTGCTCGTATTCTATTAGCAACTTTCAGGTGTGTTCCCCTTTTCCACCCCTGACCAACCTTCCATCCTTCAAGAGAAAGCTCCTTCAATGTAGCCAACGATGCTTTTTCTTCATTCAGTGTCATGTATACCTTCTTGCCTTATACAGCTCCGCTGAAGGTTCAACCTTTATCTTTTTTCCGCCTGCATCATCTGTAGCCCTGGGCCTTTGTATGGTGCATTAAGTGGCTTAGTCTTGGAAGTAGATAAAGATTTTTCTTCCCCTTGATCTAATTCTACTTCTACCATGTTACCAGGTTGGCTTTCTTCATCGGTACTCATGTTCCTACATACCAAAAACATAAGCGAACTAGGAAACAAAGAGAGAATCACAAGACACAAGTAATTAAAATAATATGCAGGGTACAATCTGAAATTAATTCACATATTGTCCTAACACAGTTCACAATTACAGGACAAACTGAAATAATTAGTCAACCATAAGTCTCAATATTTCGCAAACAAATGAAATCAACCAGTCAACAAAGGGAATACAACAAGTCAAGGCTGTTAATTGAGAAGTGTATGTCTCCTAAAGTCCATTGGCTAGATTATCTCTGAACTGATTCCATTTCTAGCTCGCGTTAATAGACTGAATGCCGTACTCTATCTCATCCAAATTGCGAACATGCCCATCCATTTCATCATATTGTGTAGAAACAAGAACCAATAATGGGTCTGTTGGGGTGACATTTATGATGAAATTGTGCAACAAACCGCAACCTAAAATAGTATCACATCAAGTATTAATTGGGTAGAAAATCGGGCTCCTCAACACTGCGAAGTGCTTCTTCAAAATACTAAAAGCCCTCTCTATGACATTGCGTATTGTTGAGTGCCGAAGATTGAATATTTCTTGGTAAGTTTACGGTCTCCTATTTGCACCACACCACTCTTGCAGATGATATCTTGTTTGCCTATATGGAGTAAGGAAACCTTGATAATTCATGTATCCACTGTCACATATACGTCCATACGAATACAAAAAACAAATAATATGAAATTATACTAGTTGTTAGAATATATATCATCATAAGATTTAACTTACCACTTTGAACTCCGAGCCCATTGGGACGAGTTATTGCATCACGAAGCACACGACCATCCTCAGCTGAACCCTCCCAACCGACAAGCATGTATACGAAACATCCTTGAGTATCACAAACGCCGAGTACATTAGTTTCCAATTGGCCTTTCCTTGTCCTGTACCATGGCTGGTCTTCTACTAGAGTGTACACTAGTATGCAGGTACCGTCCAATACACCTACGCATCCCTGTAATTAAAGTTAATAATGAAAGTTGACTTTAAAACTAGCACATAGAAGGAAAATGCATGATATGCACCTGAAAACATTTCCATCTTCTATTGGTGCATGTTTGATCGACTGGAATAGGTGTTGCAAGTTATCTTCTACACAACATAATCACAGCACACAAAACTTGATGGAAGACTTGACTGATGGTCTAGCTACTACGTTGAAAATCAGTTTGCAATTTTCTGGTGGTGCGCTAGCGTGCGCAGGAAGATCGCAACCTTCCCAACAACGGCCACATATTGATCATCTTTCAACCCACAATCATCTCTAAGAATTCTACAAAGCTCTGAGAATGCAATCTTGGACATCCTCGAGTTTTTAAAACACTCACTGTTAGGCTCTTGGGTGATTCTCTCTATGAATGATAATCTTTCAGAAACTTTGTCCAGTATAAGATATTTGGGTGGTGTGTTCCGATTAAGCTTGCGCTTACACGTACGCGACATAGGTCCCCTTTCAGAAACTGATTCCTGTTCTACTAGTGCAAGGATAGTAGGCAACAATTTAAAAAAAAACTCTTGCGCACACTGAAAAAGTTGCAACATCCAACAAATTCAGCATAGCAAATAGTTACGCTGTACAACAAATCCCATCAAAATGAAATAGTGGCTAAGCTATGCTTGCTACTTACAAATCAAAAGAAAAAACGAAAACCTTGCAAATTAAAACTTCAGTAATTGAAGTACTTCAACAAAACATATTACCAGCAAAACATGCCATATCACACTATGTACAAAAAAGCCTCTAAATTCCTCATATGTAATCTTCACCAAAAAAGTCTCATCAATTTCAGAAAAATAAAAATAAAAATAAAAGTCTCATCAATTCCACATATGTAATCCATAGGCAGATAAACTTTCGTGTAACCAACTTATCAAAAAAAAACTCTACATTTCAATGTTGAAAAATGAAATCGCTACATTTCAGCGTTGAAAAAACCAAAGTGGTCCCGTAGAAAGCTTCACTATAATATTTATTTGAAGATATTATCGCCCCATCCTTATCAAGATATTCCATGCATTAATATTGATATCTAAGATTATCACAGGAGCTTATATGAATCACTATATGTCAGATCATGAAAATTATCAAAGCATTATTCTTTGCACCCACAAGAAGACGTATTCTTGAATTCATGATTTGTGGGTGAATTGGTGTAATTGATCACAAGATCAAGCGAGAGAAAACAGATGTTTGCGGGGTAAAATTATCCCCTCTTTTTGGTATTTTTCATTAAGAGAATTAAAATTGTACGTTGTTTACAACTTAACAAAAGCTAATTTAAACTAGCAAAATGTAAGTATATCTCCAATGACAGTTGTCTGATCAACCAGGATCGTAAGGCTCATATATGTCCTTGTTGTATTCCATGGATTTCTTACCTGGCAGCAATAATTTTTCATCACTCTGTTGAACATCAACCTTGCCATTTTCTACAGCATTTGTACAAGGATTTACGGCATCAACCATGCCATTTTCTGCATTGTCAACTGTGATGAGTGAAGCCATATTGTACTTCAACACTCCCCCCCTCAAGATGAGCATTCCAAAAGCTCATCTTGGACAAAATGAACCTAAAAGAAACAATTGGCAATGCTTTGGTGAACACATTCTCAAGCTGGGAACTAAAAGAAACATGGATGGGCGCAATGGAGCCAGACGTAAGCTGAAATGAACAAGAATTGGAGTAGAAGACCCCAAAAGTCACACTTCCATCAAGATATCGCAGTACATAAGTAGCAACCAAGCCCCTGTACTTCTCTAGAATGCGATAAAGTGGTGTAGAAAGAGTAGCTATAGCTTCAAATTTCAGTTCATGAGGAAGAGGAGTAGAAACAGTGATGCAATGAGCATATCCTTATGTACTTCCATTCTTTATCTTTCTGGAAGTTACATATTCTCGTGAATTAATCTTAAATGCAAAGTTCAGCATCTGAGTAAGAAAGTATTTGATAACATTGACAGTGTTTCTCCTCCAAAGAGCAAGCATATCTTCATCCTTGATGGTTCTTCCAAAGCAGTCAGAAATTCCCTTACAAGGCTCAAAGAGCCTGCCACCACTAATAATCACATCTTGATTCTGAATCAAGAGTTTGACTCTCTCAATTGGTGTAAAAACGTTCTTTACTCCACTAAGAACTTCTTTTAAGTAAACTATTTCGATTTTTGTGTATGTGGCTATATTTTTCCAAAAGTTCTCCTGCACCCTTTGTGTAGAAGCATCTAATTTAGTGACCTTTAGTAAAGTCACTAGTTGTCTGACTTTTGTTTTTCTTCAGAGAAGAGTTCTCTTCACCAGATTTGGTTTTAGAGTTCATAGAATGAAGCTCTTGTTCCCGCTCAGCTTTCAAGCTTGCATATTCATGCTTTGACTGTTCTATGGAACCGGTTAGTGCATCAATATCCACTTTTGCATCATTGAGCAAGGTTTCATACTTCTCATTTGTTACTTTCAAAACCAGCTTAAGATCTTCTATCTGAGATTCAGAATTTTCAAGCTCAGCTTGGACCGACAACAGCTTTTCTTTGGCATCCCTTCCTTCTGCAGAAACTTCATGTAATATTGATGCCAAACTTTCTAGTGCTTTCTTGCTTCTCTCATTTTCATCTCTGGAAGTATCTAACTCGTTAACAAGCCTGGTTTTCTCTGTTAAAAGTGTATGGATAATTCCAGCACTAAGTTTCTCATTGTGTAAGGACTAAGATTTCTCTTCCTTTAATGTTTCAAGCTGAGAGGTAAGAGATTCAACTTTCTTTGCCATTTCAAAACGTCTATGTGAGTTTTTTCCAACAAATTCAGAAGGCTCAGGGGATCTCTACTCAGCAGGTACATCCTGACCATTAGTGAGAAGTTCAGCAGCTTCATGAAGATAAGAAATCTGAGATTCTTCACAAGGTAATTGCTCCACTAAATTCATGCTAGTCATTGTCATCTTGGCAATAGCCAGTTCTTTAGCAAGGATATTCTTGTCTTCATTCATCTCTAGAACTTGCTGATGGCATTCAGCATTGATTGTTGTACCACTGGCAAGCAAAAATTCTTCAAGCTTATGCACTATTTGGGTAAGCATTTCAACCTCTGCAACCCTTTTATGGTGCATCATATCTAAAATCCTATTTTCTTCCTGAAAGATCTCTATCTGTTTCATCAAGTCTTGGGTCTGGTTTTGCAAATCATGCACTATAGAAGCCTTTGCCAAGGCAAACTATACTGCATCTTTGGTACACTTGCTGGATGATTGTCTGTGTTTAAAAACGGAAGCTCCTAAAGCAACAATTAATCCAGAGGATGGAGAATCCTTAGAATTTCTTCCATTTAATTTCAGTTTCAACGAACCATCATGCAGAACATCCAATTTATCATCTTGAAAACAAGAACAACTGATGTTCACTCCCTGAAAACTAGACCTTAGCTTTCCTGCTCCCTCCTTTTACCAGACTTGTTTGTTTAATCCCTTGGCCATCATATCCGTGATCAATCCTTCGGGTGCTGCCATAAAGTGCACACTGACTTGTCTACACTTATCAGCAGTGCAAATCATATTTTACACCCTATCAATGTCCGGTAATGGTTCAATACAAAGGATTCGACTTCTTTCGCCTTCATATACATCATTCAAGCCCATAAGGAATTCCATTACTCGATATTCAGTTTCTCTTTTCATCAACATCTTTCTCATTGCCCTGTCAACCTCCGGGAATGGCCTCAGTTGATCATACTGATCCCATAACTGCTTGAGCTTCCCAAAGATTCATATACAGGCATATGTCCCTATCTCAACATAGCTGCAGTTCTCTTAAGATCAAACAGATGCACCAAACTAGTAGTTCCAAATCGCTTATCCAAGCTAAGCCATAATTCTCGTGCATCATTTATAAACACAAACATTTTCATCAATTCAGGAGACATGGAATTCCGTATCCAACAACACACCAAATAATTCGCTCTTTTCCACTTAAAAAATAGAATCGAATTCTCATCTGGTTTTATTAATGTTCCATCTACAAATCCTACTTTCAATTTAGCTTCAAGTGCAGAGATCATTGCACTTTTCCAGAACAAATAAAATTTTTCATCAAGCAGCATAATAAGAAGATTCATACCGAGACTGTCGGATTCATGCACTTGTAGCAGCTCTTCGATCAACGCTTGCTGGTGAAGTAGTATTTCTTGCTCCTCCAGCAATCTAGCACCATTATCAATCATCATCGGGACAGATTTGCTTCAAACTATCAAGTTCAGCGGGAGAACTCGTGATCCACTTGTGTGCAGTACTCTCAGAGCTCGCAACTCTCACTTCATCCTACGGTTCAATAGAAAATTGCGTAGTCACGCAACAAATCTTCAATCTCCAAACAGAAATCGCACAAACTAGCGACTCACGGAGCGAGATACCATTTCAATTCAAGATTTCAAACAAAAACTTCAAAATCACAGCAACTAGGGATTTCAACAAGAAACCGCCTAAACCAAAACAAATCAATCGGTGAAATCGGATCATAGGATCGAAATCTAGTCTGATACTATCTTGAATTCTAGGATTTGTGGGTGAATTGGTGTAATTGATCACAAGATCAAGCGAGAGAAAATAGAGGTTTGCGGGGGGAAATTATCCCTTCTTTTTGGTATTTTTCATTAAGAGAATGAAAACTGTACGTTGTTTACAACTTAACAAAAGCTAATTTAAACTAGCAAAAACGTAAGTATATCTCCAATGACAGTCGTCTGATCAACCCGGATCGTAGGGCTCATATATGTCCTTGTCGTCATATTCCATGGATTGCTTACTTGGCAGCAACAATTTTTCATCACTCTGTTGAACATCAACCTCGCCACTTTCTACAGCATTTGTTCAAGGATTTACAGCATCAACCTTGCCATTTTATGCATTCTCGACTGTGATGAGTGAAGCCATATTGTACTTTAACACATATACATTCATTTTTTGAATCAACTGATCCTTGAAAACTGGGCATCCCATTTGTAGAAAGGAAGCAGACCTCTTCTAGTCTACTTCCCTGAAAGAGGGATCGACAAGAGAGTGGGCCAAAGAAAGATTCAGCACATAGACAGTCTATCAACACGTGGAAAGAGAAGCAGTGATCCACTAGGCTGGATCACTGTTGAGGCAAGGGTGCTACCAGAGTACAGTGAGGTGTATTCGACAAAGAAAGTCTATGCTAGATCTGCAAAAGGCAGGGGGAAGAGTGCTAGCTTTCTAACGTACAAACACTAGAAAAGGGGGTACTTCCCACTCGATCGACATATCTGTCACAAGCGACAGTTTGCCTGGAATATGGAATACCACAATCACATAAAAATAATGCCCAATTTTCTATTAATACTTGTAAGGAACCTAACCAGCAATATAATGGCGGACTATAGATACATAGAATGCTAGCTAATAACTGCATGTCTTTTCTTAAGCCACTCACCATAGAGAAGAATTTGCCAACTAACTGCTCTTTCACCAACAAGAAAATCACTCAAAAGAAATGACACAATAACCCATATATAACTATTTCAATTACTATGTGATTAAGAAAACAATCCATCAAAATTATAAAGTTCATCAAACTGGTAAATTTTTAAAAGTCATAAGAAATACTTAATACATTGTCATCTTATCCTGCTGAAACAAATCCAACAGGTTGATCCATATAGATCTCTTTCTCAATTATTCCGTTAAGGAAGACAGCTTTTACACCCATTTGTAATAGCTCGAAATCCAAATGGGCAACCAAGGCCAGAAGTAGGCGAATAGAGACAATTCTCACCACAAGAAAAATGTCTCTTCATAGCCTATCCCCTCGATTTGGGTAAAACCTTTTGCTGAGAGTCGGACTTTGAACTTGTCGATTAATCCATCCGCACTGCGCTTAATCTTAAATACTCACTTACATCCAATCGTTTTTCGGCATGTGTTAGCTCAATAAGTTTTCAAACCTCATTTGTTTGCATCGAGTTCATTTAATCTCTCATGACAATTAGCCATTTTTCTCTATCGGGTGAGTCCATAGCCTCTCATAAGAGGTGGTTTCTTCTATTTTCAAAGGAGTGTAAAAGAATACATTTTCCTCAATCTGAAAATATCGTCGAAGATTTCTTCGGCATTCATTCTTCAGGATAACAGGATCTTCTACTTGCGTGGTAGAGGGTTGATTCCCACTGGCCCTTTGGATCATGGGACTGACGGTGTGAGAAGGGTCACTCCCTCTACCCTAGGGTTTGTGGCTAGTAGTCAAATCGTAATGACCTAGATTTTGAGAACCAATCTCGTTCGTAGGCATGAAAGGTTGAGAACTTACCTCTCTTTCATGTTGACCCTTATTTGGACAGTTCCCACCATGAATAGGTGGGATTTCACTATTCGGGGTGGTTTGGTGAAACATACTCTCCCCTACACTAAGAGATAGTGACAGTTAATGCTGTAACTCACACAACTGACCGTCCTATTTGATTTCACCGATAGTTGAAAACTGATCCTCTAGAAATTCGACATTGCGATTGCCAATTTTAGTCATGCCCCCATTCGGGTGTTTGCCGAACATCACATATCCTTTTGAATGTTTGGGGTATCAAATGAATACCCTTTTGGTTGCTCTTGGACCTAGTTCGCCATGCTGATGGGTTTGGTTGTGCACATAGCCCGCAAACCCCATGGTTGCATATGATCCAAGATTGACTTTCTTCCATTCCATAACTCATATGGAGTTCTGGGCACACTCTTACTTGATACTCTATTGATGATGTATGTTGCCGCAAGCAACGCATCTTCCCAAAAGTTGATGGATAGGTTGGTTTGCTCCATCATAGACATAACCATATCAAACAGAGTGTGATATCTATGTTCCAGATCACCATTTTGTTGCAGGGTATAAGGAATTGTAAGTTGTCTTACTATGCTCTTTTCATCACAATACTCATCGAACATATTAGAAAGGTATTCGCAACCACGGTTAGTTCAAACAATCTTAACTTTTCGGTCCAACTGGGTCTCCACTTCTGCTATGTAGCGCTTGAACACATCAAGTGCTTCGTGGCGATTAGACAACATATATGTGTCTGAAACGCGAGTAGTCATGTATGAAGGTAATAAAATAAGAAGCCCAATGTCGTGCTTTCATGCTCATGGGTTCGCATGTATCAGAATGGACTAGATCCAAGGGGTTTGAGGCTCGAGAAGTTGTACTGAAAGGCTTCTTACTGGCCTTGCTAACTAAGCAAGGTTCACACTCAGGCACTTAGCAAGTCTGTTTAAACTATCTTGGCCAATGTGACCAAGTATATCATGCTATTTAACAGATTCGAAAATTGTATTTACATTAGAAGGTAAGGTAAGGAATGAATTGTTTTTGTCAATATCATCTAAATCAAGAAAGCAAAAAATATGCTTGTATAAGCCGTGACCAAACAAATCGTCACCGTACTAAATTTTCAATCCACTAGGACGAAAATTAAATATAAAAATCCCAAATGTAGCAAAGAAACAACTGAAACTAAATAATAGTGGACTTCCGACATATACATTGTATCATGTAACAATAGAGTATTTCCGCTTCAGAGCTAGAGCTTATAAGTGCCAATACCAACAGCATCCTCTTCACTGCCATTTCCCATGGTTATGCTTCACATTCCAGCGCCATAACGATAAAACTCGATAAAGCATGGTCATTCACTACGTGTTGGCTTGCTTTTGAATGCACAATCCATTTGGGAAACGAATTAGCAACTAATGCATGGTAGCAAAAGCATAATTTGGGAATATTGGGAGTGAAAGATACTTTTTTGACTCGGAACAGTCCCGAGAGAATGACATCTCTTCCCGTAGTAATAGCACTTCACGCGTGCTATATTCTTGAGGTCGTTTGCCTTTGGTTGTTTATCAATATTTTTTTCTTTGGTGAGGTTTATGAGTTTTTTTCGCTGGCTTCCCAAACCTTTTGTTCCTCTTAGGGGTTTCCCCGTGAGTTGTAAAAGGTTTGGCAAAGGATGCAGAAGCCCTTAAGGTTTCATCCTCAAGCTCGAGGTGCTTAGCTATATCAGTAAATATTTTGATGTTCATATGGTGGGACATCAGAGTTTTGAAAGGGGTCCACCGCATGTCCTCCCTTTCATCGGGTAGTGAACGAATCACATTGTTCACCTATTCGAACTCAAAAATTTCGATCCCACCAGCCTTGAGATTATGCAAAATTGAACTCATAATAAGGAGGTGTTCCGGTACAAGTCGACTCAAATCAATTTTGTACTAAAACCAATGTAGGTGCAAGGTACGAAGCATTGTAGCTGAAGTTTGGCCGTATACCTCTTTGAGTTTGTCCTAGATGGCCTTAGTCGCGGGCATCACATCGTACATACCAATAAGATCGTCGTGCATGCAATTCAACATAGTATAACGGGCACTACGGTCCTTCTTGTCCTGTGCTGTATAGGTTGTTTCAATTTTTGTGGGTTCCTCCATGGTAATGTGCTCAATGACATCTTTTCCGTGCAGCAAATATTGAATCTTTCTGGACTAGATGTCATAGTTTAATTTAGTTAACTTATCACTAAATGTGATCTCGGCTATCACGCTTGGAGGTACCATTTCTACAAGTATATTTTAAGAAGGACATTTGATACAATTTTAAAATTTAAATTTTCAATAAGAAATTTTGATTATGTATTACGTTATAAAATTTTGCTAAACTCATAATCATCACGTCCTATTCTTTAAAATTAAATCCTAATCATGTATGCAAATAATTAAATAATTGCACTTTGCAAGTAAAATAATTTCTAATCATGCATACTAGAATTTAAATTCAATTTAACACATAAATTGATTTGGCCTTTAGAATTAATTTTCCCAAATAAAATCTTGTTGGGCTCAATTTGTTTTTTTAAAAATTGATTGATTGGGCCATACTTGTTTTAAAAAATAAAAATGGCCCAACACAGAACAAAATGGCCCAAAATCAATAAGTGTTTTCAACCCAAACAAATTGGCGACCCATTCTTTAAAAAAAATAGCCTAAACCCAATTCATTTTTTTTAATAATTTATTTATTTAACAAAAAAATATATAAGCAAAAAAATGTTTCGACTTCCGTCGAAACCCCAGGCTGAAGAATCCTCAGGAAGGATTCTTCACCATCGTGACCTTGAAAGATCGCGCGTCGGGGCATTTTTTTTCTTGATCCGTTCCAATCTTCTCATCCCATCACCGTTCCATATTCGAATCGTGGTTTTTGACGTGTCCCATAGTGTCTCTTCCGTGCAATTCTATTGCCGTTATTCATTGTCGTCGTGAGTCATCATTTTTTCATCCAAATGATGAAGGGCCGCGTTCCTGCCACTTCTTTCTCTAAAATCTTCGCCAATAAGATGTCCTTCGCCATATGTCGTCGAAAATGCGGTTGTTTTCGTATGACCACGTTACCCTGAAGCCCAGAATCGATGGGTCTTGCCCAAATCTGCAGATTTGGGCATAGAAAAAGTGGTCGAGATGCGCTACGAGCCTTTGTGCGTTGGATTTGGTGAGCATTGACTTACATGCGCCACCCTGCCAAATATTTTGATCGGCAAATGGCGGACAGATTAGTGCCGCGCGCGTCTATGCGATGCACGCATACAAAAATCTTGTTCATCGTGCAGTTCTTATATGGCGAGTGGCGTACACATGCCATCACGGACACCGGTTGTTGTGTGCTACAGATTGATGTGGCACGTGACAAACACTCGCCCCCGTGGACAACGGTGTTGATCATGAAAATTGAAAAAAACGCGATTTTATACTGGAAAATCAAATGAGAAACGGATTATTAACGAATTTAAAAAATAATCGAACGAATCAAATTATTAATGAATAAAAGAATCAAACATAACCAGATCCAAAAATCGACTCCAAATATGTTAGAACGTATATAATAAATACGATAATAGATTCGTACCTTTTTCATAAGAGTATAGAACCATATTTTTTTGGTTGATTATATCATGAACAGAAATTGGGAAGCTACCAAAGTTCCCGTATAATCCACGTACTCCAATCTCTCCTCTGGAGATGGTGAGGCAGCAATTCGAGATGATTTGTTTTGGGTTCTCATCAAATGAGAATTCTATATATTTCTTGTATAAAAATAGGTGCACAACGCAACCTATTTATAAGAGGTTTGCCACTATTTATTTGACATTGCTTGCCACTGTTTATTTGACCAAGCAACAGGTACAATTAAAAGGAAGAAAACATTTCCAACGTTTTGTTTGACAAACAACCATTAGCCGGCAACAACTAGAATAGAAAATTTCGGTTTCAAAATCGGAGGTTAAAGGTTCGCTCAAGGTTTTCAAAACTGGCGGTTTTATTAAAAAATTAATAAAAATAAAATTGGCGGTTTTTCAGAGGTTTCAATCGGCCGGAAAAAATAAAACGCCATTGGTCAAACCGTCTAAATCGTGTCCGACGATCAAACTGATGGAACCAGCGGTCAAACCGCCCAAAACGGTTGTTGAACCAGTGGTAAACCCTAAACCCTAACTTTTTTAAAATTATTTTTGAAGTATATAATTTGTTAAGTTTTATAAGTCAATATAGTTTTTAAATTATATAAGTTATATAAGTTTTTAATTTTTATAAATTTTATTAATTTATAACTTTATAAGTTATATATGTTTTATAAGTTATATAAGTTTTTAACTTTTATAAATTTTAAATTTTATAAGTTTTTAATTTCATAAGTTTTTTTTTTTTGGGAAAGCCAAATTTTTATATATAACAACATAATTACATTATGTACAGATGAAAGCAAGCTCTCTTCTCGACAACAATATTGTCGTCACAGTATCCCTACATTCCGTATCTTGGCGAACTCCTTGCACAGATTTAGCGTTCTGGAAGGCTAGCCACTTCGAAATAACCCCTTTATGTAGTGGACACCGTTGTGAAAGGGAATACCATTTACATGAATCTTCAAAATAATCTCTTCATGTATACCAGCTCAGGGCTTGTAAAACTATGATATAATGGAAACTCTTTCACATTAATCTTGCTTTCATGTTAGGGGCAGTGATTAACTGGTCATTGAGCTACCAGAAGGCTGTTAGTAATGTGATTGCTTCTGGCCAATTCAAATCTCCAATTCGGTACGTAGTCTAGTACAGCCAGAAGTGAATCTGAGTTGCCTGGTAATGTTGCTGGACTGTCCAAATCCCCTTCTTCTAGCCTGTACCTAGTTGAGACATTCAAGCAATTAGATGAACTAGGCAAGGATCACCAAGATGGGCTAAGAGTTACTCCCTGCTCACTGTCAACAGGGGTTGGTTGCATCGGCGTAGCTTCAGGACAAATCCTAATTGAACCTCAACCCTTCAGGACAAGTCCTGATGGATGTCTGTCCTGTACCAAAGTGAGAACCAAGCAGTAGAAAAGTATAGTAAAAACTGCTAAGCTGTGCAATATATCTAGAGTCAAAATTTCAAGCAAGCCTGAGGATGTAGTAGCCAATCAGAGAAACTATATCTGAAAGAGATTATAGAGGCCCGAAGTCACAGCCAGACATGGCTCTGAATTGATTGAATTACAATATCAATGTTAGGCTGTGTTGATGTAAAATGAGCTTTGTTTCTTACTTTCCACAAGAACCAAATCATGGCTGTCCAGATAGTGTTCCAAGCTGGAACATTAACACCCCCAGGGACCGTTACAGAGTGATCCAACAGATTGAATGATAATGATCCACCACCTGTTGTTGGCGGAGGGGATATAGATAGCCAGGATGCTAATTGATGTCTAACTTGCCAGGCAATGGGACAAGTCTCAAACAAGTGTACAAGGGTCTCATCACTGTCACGGCACACAGGGCAATAAATTTCCAAATTGGAGGGAATCACTCCTCTGTTTCTTAAAAACTCTTTTGTTGGCACAGAATCTTGGATAAGTTTCCACAGAAAGATGCAGATTTTTTGGGTGAATAGCAACTCCAAATAATCTTTGTAAGCGCTATGTGCGAAGCTGAAAATATAAAATTCATACCTGAGGAGATGGATTTATATGCCTCATTTGCAGTGTAAATTCCATTCGCTGAGCATTTGAAAATGAATCTATCTGGGAAAGAAGCATGGGGTGCGATGCCCTGTATCTTTCGGAGTAGAGTACAGAGGTCAGCTTGCTCAGACGTTCTTAATGGTCGTCGCCATCTCCACTTCCAGGTCCAAACCGCATTGATCCAGTCACCTGCATCAACTAGATGGATATCATTGTTAGATTCAATTCTGAAAAGTCTAGGAAAGGATACGGATAGTGACTGATTGTTGCACCAACTATCAGTCCAGAATTTGACTCTTGTTCCATCTCCCACTTGCAGGATCAGATTATCAGAAAACCAAGATTGAGACAGAGTCTGCTGGATGTTTTTCATCCAATCAGACATATATACTCTGCCTCTAGGCCTCCCTATCCCATTGGTATGTGCTGCAAAATTCAGTGGTCTATTTCCAGCTATAGAGAAGTTAGAACCTCCATACTTGGCCCTCAATATATCAGTCACAGGAGAAGGTTCGTCATATAGAATCAGCATACCCCACTTACCCAACAGAGAAGAATTGACAGGGATTAAGTTCCTGACTCCCAGCCCACCATGGGAGACTTCAGTACACACTTTTCCCCATGAAACCCAACACATACTCTTTCTGTCCAAGGTTCTACCCCAGAAGAAATTCCGTTGCATTGCAGTTAGCTTTCTGATGAGAGATCTAGGTGCTTCAAAACATGGGAAGTTATGAGATGGAAGGGCTGTAAGGACTGCATTCAGCAGTGTAAGTTTCCCCCCAGATGAGATGAATTTATGTTCCCATTTTGAAAGTGTTCTGCTAAACTTATCAATAACTGGTTGCCAAGAGTTAAGCTTTCGCATATTAGCACCAACTGGCAGGCCCAAGTAGGTGAAAGGGATCTTTGCAGATTTGCAATTTAAATAAGCAACCAGCTCCTCCAAAGTAGAGACAGGAACATTGATCCCTATTAGCTTGTTTTTACTGAAGTTGATCTTGAGTCCAGAAACTAATTAGAAATTGAGGAGAATAGCTTTGAATGCCACCACTGACTTCCATTTAGCCTGCCCAAAGATCAGCGTGTCATCAGCATACTGGAGAAGAGAAGTAGAAAAACCTCCCCTGCCAATGCTCAGACCCGAGAAAATGTTTAAGGTGATGGCTCTACTGATCATAGCAGCTAGTCCCTCTGCAGCAAGCAGGAAAAGGAATGGTGAGATAGGATCTCCTTGCCTTATTCCACATGATGGATAGAACTCCTGAGTTGGGCAACCATTTAACAAGACTGAAGTTGATTCAGATTCCAGCATGTAGGAAAATTCATAGAACTCATAATCTGAAGCAAGTAACCCCAATTTAAAGTATCAAAAGCCTTCTCAAAATCAACCTGGAAGATGAGAGCCCTCTTCTTCAGCTTCTTGACCTCGTCTACAATTTCATTTGCTACCACAAAGCTGTCAATTAGTCTCCTTCCTTTGAGGAAAGCTGTTTGATTGTTGCTGATCAATCTAGGAATTACTATGCCTAGTCGAGTTGCTCGCACTTTAGAGATCAACTTTGGCATAGAACCAATCAGAGATATAGGTCTAAAGTCCTTAACTTGAAGAGGGTTTAAAGTCTTTGCTAATAATGAGATATGTGATGCATTAGAGCCTCTTACCAGTTTGCCTGATCTGTAAAACTCCAAGAACAGATGGAGGATATCTGGTTTGAGGGTGCGGATGAAATGTTTAAGAAAGCTGAAATTTAGGCCATCTGGACCCAGACTTTTTTGGCCACCACATTCAGATACTGCAGACATAATTTCAGTTTCAGTAAAAGGTAGTTGCATGAGCTCTTTTTGGAACTGATCTAGGGGTCTTAGAGCAAGACTAAAGCGTGGTCTGTTAATCATTTTTTCTGAGAATCTATCCTTGAAGTGTCGATAGAAACAATCTTTGATTAGTGCAGGATCCTCCAGCCAAGTTGAACCATCCAGAATGCCAAGAATCCTGTTCTGCAATCTGTTGGATTTCAAGCTGTTATGAAAGAAAATTGTGTTTTCGTCCTCCTCTTTAAGCCATTTCAATCTGGATTTTTGATACAAAGAGTTGTTTATCTTTCTAGTAACACTATCTAGCTTTGAATGGAGATCTGCCAAGCATACCAGATCAATGCTGCCAGTTGAGACTTCAGCAGCAATCTCAATTGCTTTGATACTCTGTTGTAGTTTCAATCTTTCAGCAGCTAAATGAACATGAGAATTGTTATTCCATACTCGAATTTCATCTCGCAACATCTTTATCTTTTTCATAATGATGAAACTCCAATAACCAGCAGGATAAGTATTAGTCCAGAAGCTTTGTACTAGCTCATTATAGCTCTTGTCTAACAGCCAAGCATCCATGACTTTGAAGGGGAAAGAACCCCAGTTATAATATTTTGATAACAAGCTAACCGGACAGTGATCAGAGCCTATCTTATCCAGTGCACTCTGCAGCCACGAGTCTCCAGTATCCATCCATTGTTCATTAACCAAAAACCTATCAAGGCGACTCATTGCTTGGCATGACTTGAGAGACCATGTAAATTTCCTACGTTCCAACTTTAAATCATAGAGGGATAGGGTGTAGATGAAGTTCTTGAAAAGTGCAATCTCTTGCAGAATGTTGCTTGTTGCAACCCCCTTCCTTTCCCCAGGAGCAAGGACTGCGTTGAAATCACCAAATATACAAACTTTATCATTTTTGAAGGGCATCAGAAAGTCAGTTATATGTTGCCACTGATCTTGCTTCCGAGATAAATCACCAGGGCCATAGACATTGAGTAGGTGCGACTGAGTGGTGTCACCTTCCCACAATCCAATAATTCCCAAAAATCCATCCCCACCCACAAATGATGTTCTTTTAAATTTATTTCTATTCCACACACAAAGGAGACCTCCAGAAGAACCAGTTGATCTGACGTAGCACCAATCAAATTCTAGATCAAACCATAGATATGTACATAAACTATTGTCAATGACCATTAACTTTGTTTCTTGCAATTCAATGAAATCAACCTTCTCTTTCCAAATCAAATCTCTAACCTGACTTTTTCTCTCAGTCTCCCCAGTCCCCGAACATTTAAGGTGATGATTTTCATGGATTGAGATGAGCTTCTGACCTGATATAAGAGGTAGCTGACACCTCTTGATAGGATTTTGACAGCTCCTGTAATCTAGCACGAAACTCTCCCTTGTGATCACCGTAGCGAATACCAAGCTGTGAACCAATATCCATTATTCTATCCACCTCCTTATTAGGCAGAGGGCTTAATCTATATTGTCGCTCTAGAGGAGTTGGCAATGGTGGGCAAACAGAGGAGTTGGCTCCTAATTTACATAACCAGCCATCCAAAGTAGCTAAGTTCTTGATCCTTTCTGGATCCAAGTCCTTCTTGGTTTGGCTTCTTGTTTTAGCACGCCCTTTACATATCATAGAATTGGCCACTCTCGGATTCTTTCTTCTTGATGGAAATATAACCATTGCTGAGTTGTGGTAGAGGGGAGGAAATTCTTTCATATTCCCAGAGTAAACATTCAACCTCTCCTCACAAAGACTAGTTGACATTGCAACTGGCGAATTTAACCACAAGGATGGGGAGGGCATGTCCGCCGAATAAGGAACTGCATTGCTAGAAGTGGCCACCTGGGATCTAGATTTCACTTTCCCAGATTGTCCTCTATCAAGCACAGTCTCTATATCTTTGTTAAGATCAATAGGGATGGTCTCATGTGGAGTAGGCCACATCCTACAATCCTCTTCATTCAGAGCAATCCTCTGATTTGGAGATAGAGGCCACCAACCTAGCTTAGGCGGAATCCAATGCACATACCCTTCCTTCAACATCTTTGAACTTGTACAAGCTGGTTTTGTTGCTTCATGGAACTGTGCTAGGGGCTTCTGAGTGTCTGGTACACAATTATTCTCATTTTCACCAGAGTAATTTCCATCCAGGCTGTCAATAGAAAGCTGTGCTGAAATACTTGAGTTCATATCCGAGTCATCCTCCTCCAAATCATCACACCAAACTGGATAATCCTTGACATACTCCAGTATTCACAGTAAGATGGGCATTTCATTAACCTTCACCCATAGACGCTGATCAATTTTACAATCCAGGGGAACCTTGATAGAAATATTTGCAGCCTCTAAATCTGCCTTAGTCAGCGTAGACTCGTCAATACTAATGAAAGTACCAAGCTTGTTGCCAATAGCCATTAAATTGGCAAGAGACCACGCATTCAAGGGAAGACCGTAGATGCGAAGACTACACATTCTAGTACGATCAAACAACTGTGTAGTCCATGGAGAGATGTCCTTTACCCAACTTCCTAGCCACTCTTTGTCTTTTGACAAAAGATTGCATAGATCCAGAGGTTCCTCTTCTCAAATTAGCACCTTGCTAGGACCAATTGGACTGACCACTATGTTTAAATAACCTGCCGACTTGAGAGCTTTCTGAAGCGCACGACAACCTTGAGGATGATGAAGGGTAGCCAAAAAACATTGGCTAAGCCAGGAATCAGACTCCTCAGAAGATATCAGACTAAGTTCACACGATGCAGGAAGGGTCTTAATTCCTGAATTTTCACCCTTATGCACAGCTCCCACGACAGGCGCTATGGGAAGTAGAGAGCTTGGACGCTTGCTTCTGTCTGTGTGTTTTGGAAATCTGGCAAGGTTGGCCTGAAGACGATAAGACCCCATCCAAGTATTATTCAGCTTAAATAACAGAAGGTCAACGTCCTCCACATCAGCAAAATCCACAAAACCAAACTGAAGTCCCCTGTTACTGAGCTTTATGGGGACTTGCACCTGATTCTTCATCCAACCTTCGGTATTTTCTGTTATTTATCGATGATTATACTAGAATGACCTGGGTCTATTTTCTCCAACATAAATCTGAGGTATTTCAAAAATTTGTTGAGTTTTTTGGCATGATTAAGACTCAATTTAAGCAAGATATCCATGTCCTCTGCTCTGACAATGGTGGCGAGTTTGTCAATCATTCCATGAAACAATTTTTCACAGATCATGGTCTCATCCATGAAACCACCTGTCCACACACACCTAAACAGAATGGTACTGCTGAACGAAAGAATCAGGTCCTTCTTGAAATAACACGGGCTCTCCTCATTGAATCTAAGGTCCCTCGCTCTTTTTGGCCTGAGGCTGTTGCTACAGTCTACCTCACAAATCATCTACCTACAAAAACCTTGAACCTCAAAACTCCACTTCAGACCTTATCTACTTATATTTAAGTACCTTCTATCCCGGTCTTGACACCTAAGGTCTTCGGTTGCTCTATATATGTACATGTTCCGAGATCCGAGAGAACTAAACTTGATTCGTGTGCCATAAATGAGTGTTTGTGGGCTATGGGGTCCATAGGCAAGGGTATCGTTGTTTTGACCCGTCTACTAAGCGTATGTTCACAACTATGGATTACCATTTTCTTGAGGAAGAGTATTTCTGTCATAACTATCCGAGTGATCAGGGGGAATAATATAATATCATGTGATCCACTGAGTTGGCTATTACATGATAGTACATCATCATCTGGCATTACCTCATCTG